>JAHZND010000428.1:0-20887 GCA_027744115.1 Acrocyrtus sp. NNG-2020
AATGACAGGTTTACTAATTGCTTCATAACCGGAGAAAGAAAAATAATAGAATACTGCAAAATAAAATTCAGAATTTATAATGGCAGCGTCCTTAACGAGGAGCCATCTCGGACTAACTTCAACCATGGGATCTTTAATATTTGGATTCACTCTAACAGGTAAATACCGAATTTTTAAGTTACTTTTCTCTTTCCAGCATTGCATTTTAGTAGGACAATGGATATTTTAGCTATAGCCTCCATGAAGATGTTCAGTTTCAAGTTATCACCTTAACTTAGGGGGTGGTCTCTCATCTGCGAGACAGGTCATCGACCATTATCAGTATCATCACAATCACAATTATCAGGCATGAGCCAACTGGCTAGGGAATGGAAATACGACAAACGAGCGAAAAGCAGAATTTTTTTTTGACTTTTGCTCCTATTCATGCCAAAAAGTGATAATGGACCGGGTAGGAAAAAAAGGAGTAGCGTGCACTTTGCAAGTTCGAGTGGGAGCTACCTACCATAGAGCTACCTCCTAAGAAAAATAAATTTTTATTGCCCTCTTCCTTGCAACAATGCAGCATTTAATGGATATAAATGTTACGTAAAACTACCATTAAAAGGAAAGTTCTTGGCTGTAAGTTTATCAAAGTCTATTAAATTTAGGTAGGTGTAGTGTTCTGCAACAGTATAAAGGGCAGTGCACACAATCGGATGGTTATCGCAAAGCACGTGAGAATGAGAATGAGCCATATTTTCTCAAGGATTTTTTTTCCAATCCTCAATATCTCCATTTTTTAAAGGTTTGTTAGAGAGGAAGAGAGAGGAAAAAGGACAAAAAAAACAAACTAAAGCAATTTTCACTCCTGTTCCGAACCATTTTACAAATATTTTATTACTTGCCCACTCATCCTCAAATCGATTTAGATCTGGACTACAATAATTTTTATTGGGCTGGAGTTGCTCACAAACATTTTGTAGACTGCTGTTACCTATGCCAAGTGTACAAATAAAATTATATTGCTTTTGACTTTGAGGAGACTGCTCCTTTCTTTGTGGTTTCTGTTTGGTAATTTGAACTTTTCAAGGTCTCCTCCAAAAAAAAAGTTTCTACGTGAAAACGAGTAACTCGGTGAAACTGGATACAGAAAAATACTTTTTTAACCTCATCTTCCTAAAACGTCCGTACTTAAGTTTTACTACATGCACTTCAAGAGTGGCCTTCTTCACCACTTTTGAAAATTTTTTTCGAAACCATCTTCAACAGAAATCCAACCTCATTTTGGATTCCCTTTGTCATTATTACTGCAGCTACCAACTTTTGCATTTTTATTTTAACTCTTCTCTTCAACTTTTTATATTCCTGAGCCATCGGTTTTTACGCAGGTTCCTATTATTTTCACTCTTCCGAACTCGGATGCCTTCAGGCCCCACCACCACCACCACCGAGTTTAACCTGCCCACCTAAAAATATATTATTTGTTTGGTAATGTCAACTCTCAAGCAGAAACGCAAGCAAAATCTGAAGTGTATTTTTGTCCTAAATCTTCAAGTCCTTCTTTCATATATGTATGTGCTCACTTATTTTTATGTCAACAAAGTGCATTACAACTGCCATACAACTACATAAATCAAATGCTCAATGCGTATCACAGAGAACAATCTAAAAAACGTATTCTGAGAAAAGAATGAAAATATCTTTCCATTTTTAGACCAGGAACATTTTGAGCATCGAGCAGACAATAAAACAAACTGATATTTGAGCCGAAAAAGAAAAAAAAGGCCAGGAAAAAAATTTATTTGATAGACTTTAAGGTACTATATAGGGCTCTCCCTCTCTCTCCCTTGCATACCTATTCACCAGTAAAAGCTTAAAAAGACAATAAAAATGGGCTTAATTTTAATATACATATTTCCCTGCTCTTTCTAAGTAATAAGGTAATAAAGTTTGTAAGTACCTGTGTATAAAAAGTCCTTTTTTTCTTGGGAAGGAAACAAGTTGGAAAAAAATACCTAATTTTTTTCTACTAATAATATTAAAAGTGGCTCGGAAAAAATGTGTATACGGAGAAGGCTTAAAGTTTTTAATAAACTTTATATTTTTTCCCCTTGTAAAAGTTGACATTATTAGAAAAGACTTATGGTTTTTGTCTTTGACGATCATGATGATGATAGTGATGGGGCTCGGGTTTTTTTTTCTCTTATGCCTCCAAATTTTTTTTTCTTTTGGAGCTCAAGACCTCTCAAGAAAAAAGTTTTTTTTCTGATGAGAGTTGTTTGAAGAGAGGGAGTGCGGTGAGGAGGAGAAGGAAGGGAATTTTTTTTTGAAAGTTTCTTCCGTGTAATTCCCTAATAATGCCGTTTTAGCCTGTAAGGTAAAAGTACTTACAAATATTTATAAGAAGGACACATATTTTTCGTTTTGCTGAGATGATGATAACGATGCTGATGAGAATGGTGGAGGGAGCAGATGTAAAGGAGGAGTACTTAATGTCGCCAGAAATATATATTTTGAGACCCTTTAACATGAAGATGAAGTGGCTCAAGTCTGTTTCCATTTTCGATGTGGAATGTCACCTGAGCCTGAGCTCTTTCCTCGTAAATGTGTGTAAAAAGTGTGCCTCCTCTGGTGGCTCTCCAATTTCAAATGAATTACGATTTTTTTGCTCACTTTTTATTACTTTTTTTTCTATGAAATTCTGGAAAAACTTTTATTTTTCAATTGGATTTTTATATATTTTATTGAAATGTTAGGTAAGTCTCTCTCATTTCGGAGGTTTATTTACAGTTCAGCGTTCGAATTGTGAATGAAAATTGGAATATCACTTTTCCCATATTGATGGATTGGCTCTTTTTTTGGATAGAATTTGAGATGGGATGTAATGTCAACCCGCAAACTATTAGAGAATTGGGAAAAACTCGAAACAGTTTTGAAATTGGAGAAGCTCCCATATTATTAGTACCCACTCAATTGAGTTGCTTTATTACATTCAACGAAAAAAAAATGTGGAATAGGCAGCTGTACCAAAACACTGTATTGGGAGATGACAGATTCTGGCTAACAAATAATACATTTTTCTCTTCACCAACCATAAGAATTGGAGTTCCCCGGCCGAGAGCCACTTATACGCATTTTCTTGTTCTTCTTCAGCAGTCAGAAATTACAATCACGCTTTTCCACACAAAAAAAAGATGCAATTCATTTTCAAGATTTTTTCTTCTGTACAAAACAACAAAAGCGAAAAAAAGGTACAAAACAGGAGGATTGTACGGGGAGCCCCAATCTGTTTGCGTTTTTGTCATCGTCTCCTGTTACAAAACTGCACGTATTTTACAATTTACAACTCACCGCCATCACCCAAAAACTGCTTATAAAACTTTTGAGTAAGGCGACAAAAATCTTTCAATTGAAAATTAGTTTCTTTTTTCTATGGACTTATTGCTACAGCTATTATTAAGCTAACGATTACTGTGCTCGTTGAAGCATACAAATTTTTCGTTTCTTGTGAGGAGTATGGACTTTAACGAAAAAGGGACATTTTTGGTGGCATTGTTCCCTCTTGTGTGCTTACCCGTAATAAGGAGAGAACATGTAGAGTAATGGCCACTCTTGGAAAAAAATAGAAATTGCTACACTGCTCAGCAAAATATGACCGTATTCGTAGAACTGAAAGACCCGTTTTCTGTCTGGGAGGGAATATTGTAAAGCTAGTGAAGAAAAAAAGTGTCACTTAGCTGTATAATTTTTAATGTTAATGCATTTTACCTGAGAGAGTACGTAAGTTTTACCTGTAATCTAGAGTGGATCGGCATCGGCATGCACAACTATACGAAAAGTGAGTTTGTGAGTGCCGTCAACGCACTGTTTATTACTGTATGGTCAGTCGATCAAGTTTGCTTGAAAAATTGTTCAATAATACAAATAGGCACAAATTATTTCAAAATACGGTACACAGAGTACATAAAGAGCACTGCGGAGTAGTAGTAGGTTTGCTCCATCCGACAAAAAAATTGAATGGGGACAAGAGAGGGAGGCGGATTTCTATTTCGACAATGTGAGCTTTTAGAGTGGCTCTCCTTTTCTAGACTGGAGTAGCCACTTCTCCGCTCTTTTTTTGAACTCTCCTCGTAGTCCCAATTCAATTGAAAGGAATAATATTGAAAAGAAAAAGGAGAGAAAAAAAGTGCATTCCGTTCAAGTGCTTATTTCATCCACATATATTTTTCTGCCGTAAAGAAAACGCTCAAAACTTCACTGCTACGAATAAAAGTTTTGGGAGCGATTGAGGGACTTTTCATTTTTTCAATAGCTGACTAGGTCAGAATACCATCGGTATCGATATAAGAAAAAAGCTACCATTAGCGCTAGCAGAAAAAAAAGCGGCAGATATATGCACAATCCATTTCGATATGGTTTGACCCGTGTCCAATCAAATATTTTCTAAATGAGTGGCCTCCGATCTAACAAGGATTGAACGTTTTCATCTGTTCCGTTACAGAATTCGGTACAGTGCTTTGTGCTGCAGTAAGTATTGCATCTTCTCGCCTACATATTTTTACTTCAAGATGGTTGTATTCACCATGCAAAAAAGGTTCATTATCTACCGTAGTTAATTTAGACTAAAAATAATAGCCGCAACTGCCTAAATAAGGAAAGTTCTGTGCAACTTTACGTTCCTTTCAGTCCTCACCGGGTTGTTTTAAAGTGGGTAATTAATTATTTATTTCGAAAATGAAGTAGCTTCCACTTCCACAAATGATGATGTTGAGACTTCAAAAGTTTTCATTCATTTTTGTGTAGAGATCTAGCTCAAGCGGAATATTTTTTTTTGATGAGGGAATGGAAAAATTAGGAAGAGTGGTCTGGTCGGGTGTTCACCCTTGCTTCCCTCTCAGGTGCGACAGGTACCGTACACGGTACGCCACTCCACTCCATTTCTTACATTGAAAAAATGTTACGACGATAGCTTTAAGGATGCTTTCTCCTACCTCGAAAAGCTACCGTCCTAACTAAAATGAGTATACATGTGCAACCACTGCAGTATTAAAATTAGAACGGCGTCCATCCTACTCATTTTAACAAAGTTTGCGTATTCACCATTTCCCCAAAAGTACCCTTCCGCGTTTTTTTTCTTTTTTCTCCGTCAACTTTTCAACTCCCACGCACACTCCATCATTATATATATATTTTTGTTTGCTCATTGTCCCTTCCCTTCTTCCTTCCTCCAGACACCAATTTATCTCCGGGCTATTTCCGGTAGCAGGTGGTGCAAGTGCGAGCCTCCTTTTCCCCGCTCTCTCTCTCTCTCATGCGAGAAAATGAAAAAAATTCCATTCCATTTCTCACCCTGAAAATGTCCCAAGAAAAACATAACTATTTCACCTACATATTATGTCCTCCAGCTCTGTTACACACTTTTCTCCCAGTGATTTCCGTCTTCGAATGGTACACGTTTCTCTGCCTTTCTCTAGCTAGGTTGTTCACCGAAGAAAAAAAAACTTTATTTCCCTACTTTTTTTTACCTCGCTAACGCTGTACACAAAAAAAACTACCAGCTATTCGTAATTCCCCTGGAGAAATAAATGATGAAGGTTGTACTTGTAAGGTGTAGTAATAACAAGGCGTCCGTCCGCTTCACGAAAGCCAACCAGGTCACCCCACCTTATTTCTCCTTTTTCTCCCCAAAAACCAAAAAACCGGAAAGATACACATGTGCACAGTGAAATAGTATCAGACAGAAAGACAAGTCAAGTAAAAAGACAAAGAGAAGAAAAAAACTTTTTTTTTCTTTTTTTCTACTGCAACTCTTTTTTCTTCATATTGAACAATGGAAAATGGTATCAAAAAGTAACTAAAATTTTTTAGCAACTTTATATACCCGCACAATAGCGCGTTTTTTTCATCTGCAAAGAAACAGATATATCTAGGCTAAGAAAAAGATGAAGAAAAAAAGTACACCCGACAATATTTATCTCTTCTCGCATTATTTGCTCAGCTTCCATACAATTGCTCAGTGACTCGCAAAAAATATATGTAACAAAGAAGGCACAGAGAAAAAAAATTATTGCTAAAAAATTTACTCTTCGTTTTTTTCCTCCTAAACAAATCTTATTTGTCTAAGTATTCTTAATATTATGGCGACGTATTCTCCGTATCTCGTTCCATTTTCTATTTTGGCTTGTCTTTGTTGGTTTGGCCTCGTGACAAACTGCTTTTTGGTGGAACATCATCAAAAAAGATTTTTCTCTTGTTTCTGCAAAAAAAATCTACATTTTGGGAGAAGGAGCAAAAAATGAATTCCTATTTGCTCCTGCTTACTTATATATATATTTTTTGCGCTCCTCCACATAACGAAATCCTTCCTCTTTAGTGCTTACATGCCCACTTCATCGCCATCGTGTACACACTCGTACTCGTTCTCGTCCAAGGAGGGTTTTTCGTGCCGTCATCTGTTTTTGACTTTTCCTGGAGAAAATAAACCAGCGTTGGTGGAGTGATGTGATGTGAGATGTGAAGCGCTACAGTGATGTTGATGGGGATGCCTGGGAAGAACAAAGAGCTCCGGGCTTTGTCCTCATAATAAAAAATAATAATGTAAGTCTCCGGAAAAAATACAAGTACAAAGACAAATAGGACAGGAGCATTGCGTAAGTTGAATTGCATCATGGCATCATGGTGGTGGCATAGCGGTGGTATAAGAATGGGAAAAGCTAGGAAACAAAATTTTCCCTTTTACTGGAGAAGATTTATGCACGGTGACGTGCTGATGATGGCAGTGGCAGTAGTGGTGGTGGTGGTGGGTAGACGTAGTTTGCTGGTCTGTTTACCCCTTTCATGTGTAAGTGTGTAGAGGGAAAAAAGTAGATTTTCTTCGCCAGCAACAGTATTATCCCCTTTGGATATGAAATAATAACGTTGTTGGTGTTGGTGGTGGCAATAATAGAAAATAAACTGGGAAGCACGCAGGCCCGCGCCTTGATGATATAACAATAACGGCTGGTAATTGTAATAACAATTGTAATAATAGTAATATCTATGCATTCCGTATTTTCCTTCTATTAAAAATTGTTCCTGGGTAGAAAGTAGAAGAGGGTAGTACACTGTTTGTGATGCTCGCCTGGAGGACTTATAAATTCTCTAACTGGGAAATTGTCACTCTTGTCACGGTGTCATGTAGAAAATGCACTCCAGTTTATGTACTTGGCATGACTTTTTCATTTCGGCTCAGTGAAAATTGAATTGAACTCGGGAAAATGAATTGGGATAGAAAGCACAAAAGAACTGAATGAAAATTTGCACATTGTCATAATCATAATTGTAATGGTAATCATAACAATACTCACTTATTACGGAGAGAGGGAGAGAGGGAGAAGGCGGTCGCGGGATATATACACTTTTTGACAGTGCCAGTCCTGGTGGTCTTTGTTGATGACTGTGACATTAATAACTGTAATTGTGAAGCTATGCAAGAGACCCTGCAAAAAATATGGAGGCACGAGTAAGAGAGAGGGAGAGGGAGAGAGGTATGTGGCGAAGCCTACTTTTTTCGCTGCCATATTTCATGTACGAGCAGAAAGTAAAATGTGACGGTGATGATTGTGGAGGAGGTGGAGGAACGGAGGCACGACATGTTAAAAAATGATAGCTTCCAGCCTGAAAGAATTCATTTTAGTTTTGGTGTTGTGTGCAGTTTACTTTAAAAATAAAATTGTTTGACAAATTAAATGGAATTTTTCTTCATTGGTGGAAAAAGGGGGTCGAGCGTGCTCCCATAAAATTTATTTCTCTCGTAATTATTGCTGCATGGTGGTAGTTGGTAGTGGTGGCACACTGAAATAGCGAAGCACTCGTGGCAACTCATAATTTTTTTTCTGGGAGAATGCTGTCGCTGTGTACATATATTTCTTTTACGTAAGGACCTCACTAATAATGATGATGAGTTGGGTTGAAGTTGAAGAGCGGGATGGAGAGTGCCCGCACACATCAAATAAATTGGAGTGGAAGGCTGTGCCCCTGTGACGTTTTTACACTTGAAGTAATAAAAATCGAAATAATGAATTTGATTTAACGTGAGAAGCGAGAGTGATGGCGACGGGATGGGATTTTTAGGATTTTGGGAAATGGCATGGAATGCAATAAAATGAAACGAGCTTTTGCGATAATGGATCTGTGGTTGGTCATTGTCATAATTAACGAACGCGAGAGAATTGCGATGCAACTGCTGCTGTCAAAATAGGACAGTATTGTTCGTCTGTGATTGTTGTCGAGTTCGAGTTCGAGTTGCAATATGCATTCCATTCCGTTTTAAATTAGAAGGCACAGATGCACTTTATTGGGAGTGGGAGCGTTTAATGGAATGCACGAGAGAGTGGGAGTAAAGCCATGTGCAACTTTGTTTTCTCCGGTGTAAGCCCCAAATAAATGCTCTTTACATGCACTCATGTCCGCACTCTCTTCCCACCCAACCTAACAAATCCACTCCACAAAAAAAGAAACTTTTAGTCCTGAAACATAATTAATTTCGTTACTCTTTTGGTAGAATGTGCCAGAAAAGGGAGAGAGAAAGTGAGGTTGGCTGGAGAAAATTTTTTTCTTCTTTTGTAGAGAACGTGTGTGCGTGTTTCATTCTCCTCTTTACCACACTTCTACCTCCACAGAGGAGAAAAAAAAGTAGGATAATTTTCAAATAAAACATGACATAAATGTCCGGAAAAAATCTGAGATTGACAAGAAATGAACGGAAGAGGGGAACCAGGAACCACACACTCTGTTTTTTTGTGGCTTAGGCTCACTGCATTTTCTCGTCGGATGTCGAAGAGCAAAAAAAAATTTCCAATTTTCGATATTACTTCTGCACGTTCTACTTTACAGTAGCGGAACCAATTCAGAGTTAATCCATTACATGGCATTATTACGTGTTACATTAAACTCTGCTCATGAGAGGGAAAAAATGTAAGAGAAAACCAATTTGGCAATTTGTACAAATTTCTCCTATCCCTATACAAATGTCTCTTAATCGGGAACACACAAAAAAATATCACATGTTACATTTACCATAATGCTTTCACTAATAAAAATGCGGGATACGGAAAAATACTCGAGACTGGGAGCATCGCCCCAGCTCTCCCACTCCCCATCTCAAATATCAGATTGCACATCACATCCCATCCAAAATAAACATTGACAGCAGTCATAATACTACCGAAATGCACTATCGTTATCACACCCGCTGCATTTTTCTATTTTGTATCTATTTCTCCATTTCCATTTTCACGCACATTTTTGTGGCTGGTTTAAATAAATTGCTTTTCCCCTTCTTTTCCTTCTTTCTCCTCTGTACATTTTATTTTATCTGATCCATTCATAAAATATACATATTTTCCTATAAAAAAAATTGTTACCAGAAAACTAGCAGTGTTAGATTGAGACCAGTGAGTGATGCCTTTCCGTCTCGCAGCCTGTCACATTGACTCAGATGGTGTCACTGGTGGTTACCGTCACGGTCGCACATGGAAGGGAGAAAAAATAAAAAATTAGGGAGTGGGGCTTTCTAATACGTACTACACATATAAAAATATATTTTTTGTCTTCCTCCAACTCCTCCAACAGAGGTAATCACATCATTAGAAAATTAGATGCATGTGGCCTATTATTATCCCCTGTAGACCTAATAGGAAGAAAAAGGCGCTGCTGCAGTTTGTCCGCGTTTGTACCCTTTTTTTCTGCTGTGCTCACATAAACTCTACTTTTTCGTTAGACTTTTTTTATCGCTTAATGTGACCAATTAGAGATAATGTGCTATCATCATCATGCTCCTCGGTTGTAATCATTTCCCATTGCCATTCCCAAAATACAAATTTTTTCTGGCCTACAGACTCAAAAAAGAAGTTTTGTACTAAAGTTCGACTTACTTTTTTTAGGTGTCATATAAAAAAGTAGTTTTTTGTTTTTGCCTTTTGGTCCAGAACAGGCTGATTAGGAGCCTTAAAAATATTCCATATATTGCGCATACTATCTATTCCACGCTATTTTTTGCTGGGAGAAATTGAGCCCAAAAAAAGAAGAAGAATGAAAGAGAGAGCGCAAAAAAACCAAGAGCTATAATAATAAGAGCGTCGTCGTGGGTGCCTTTTCATTTTAATGAGGGAGAAAGACAAAAGAGGAAGAGAAAAAAATCGATTTGATAAAAAAATCCTTTTTTTCTCTCTCTCTCTCTGCTCCTATTTTTAAATGCTTCGAGCTATATAAAAAACTCTTTTATGAACTTTTTTTTATATATACAGGCCACAGAGTAGAAACAAAGTGAATTAAGTTAAAGGACAAAGCTGTAGAATGGCGGTTGAAAGAGATGCCGAAATTAGATGGAGATTAGGAGGAAAACCAGAAAAAAAAGCGGAGGAACAATATGATATTTCCTATCCAAAAAAGTTTTAGTATGCTAATGCGCCGATGACGATGAGAATGACGCTCGTTCTAACTACATGTAATGATTTGCCCGAAGCGAAAAAAAAGCTGATGCTGCGTAGGTCCTATTTAGTCGCATAGTGGAAGTTGGCGGTGGTAGTGGTGGTGGCGATGCAGTGGATGAGTGCGAGTTGATCAAATGAGCCGAGCAATTCCAAAAAAACGAAATGAACTTGGGTTTGGGAGTCAAGCAAGAAGCCGCAAAGTTTATCCAGTCATTGTCCATAATTATTATTGTTATGATGATGAGCTCTCTCTGTGTGGAAAGAGGCGGGCAGAGAGGAAGGAGAAGGCGGCAGTTCATTCAGTGTGATACGACACACATTCGAAGAGTGTCTTCCTTATTTGGTGACATTTATTAGTGGAATCACGAACTTCTTTGTAGGAGCGGACTAAAAAATATTTGTCCTGTGGAGGAGATGGCGACAAAAAAAGCGGAGGGGAAAAGAAACTTATTTGGTGACATTTATTAGTGGAATCACGAACTTCTTTGTAGGAGCGGACTAAAAAATATTTGTCCTGTGGAGGAGATGGCGACAAAAAAAAGCGGAGGGGAAAAGAAGATTCTTTTTTTTATATTTCCTTTGAAATAAAAAAAAATGTTGTGCGTGCCATTGGCATTGCACCACTCACCACGGCACTACCACCTGTACAATGCACGCATTTTTATTTTGCACTGAAAGCTGATAAACGCAATAATTTACTTTTTTTTCGAATGAAATGCACTCAAAGAATAAAAGAAATTCTGCTGAAAAAGGCTTCCAAATAGTTCTTGCAGGCTGTGCCGCACAAAAATGTGACAATGACGGAAGGACAGATAGCATTCCTTTTTGTAATAATAATTCCGCACTCATTTCCCTTGAATGGGTCCATCATCGTTTTCACTGCAGTGCACTTTTATTTATTAACTTTTCTCCACTATTTCCTCTCTTCTTCTCACACAATCTGCTCACTTTTTGATCTACCCGAGACTCGGGACAGAAAGAAGAGTCGCGGAGGAGAGTGATGTGACGTGATTCCCTCATCGTTCATTCCCCTTTTTCCTTTAGTGCATTTCCGCCGTTAAAAGTGAATGGGAAGGAACTGCATTCTTTTCTCCATTCCCGAAAAAAATATATTTCATTATTGCACCTTTTCTTACCGGTATGTCGGATAGAATACCCCGCACCACCTTAAAGAATTTTATTTTTCCTTTGCCCAAAAGAAAGAAAAAAGAAAAGACAGTGGTGGGGCTGCAAAAGGTTTTGTTAGCGGTTTTTTCATCCTCCTCATCATCATCCACCTCCACCTTCTACGATTCCTTTCACTTTGAATTACGCACCAACTTTCCCCCTCCAACATTTATTAAATATTATTGGATTGCATTTTCTACGTGGGCACGACATCCAACTTCTCTTATTTTTTTATTTTTGGCTCACCTTCACTCATTGATTTTCCCTCATGCATTTTGTATTAATACCTGTCCCCTGTCATTTACTTCACCATTCCGTGCTCCCCAACTATCCATCTTTGGAGGAAGACATGTGAGAAAGCCCAAACGGAACCAATATAATTTTTATCTATTATTTGCCCAGAAGCCAAGGAGACGGGCCGGCGTTTTCACTATGATTGCATTTTTTGCTTTGCTGGCTCTGGCTCTGGCTCTCCTCCTCATGTATTGAATGAATTTTGTATTGCGTAGTAATAATAAACAGGTAGGCAGTTCCATCCCCGTTTATATATCTGGAGGACGTAGAAAGTAACGATTTTTATTTTTCGGGTGGATTGGTTTGCCGGCGGAGAAAATGAAAGTTATTTTCGGTGGTAGGACGGTAGGAGCAGCAGTAAAGTCGGAAACAGCAATAATAATGATGTACACCAATTCCCATTGTGCATGCATGCAGGCAGTCATCTATTAAGATTGATAATGGGTAAGCTATCGCCATTAAGCTGTAGACGGGAGCTGTTGTGGCTACCCTGGGCACACTGAAAACGGCAGGTATCTAGCATTTTAGTATTTTCGGCTTCCTTTTTTCAGACAAAATACATCATCAATATTGGATTTCCCTTTTGATTAGAATATCCCTGTGGATGAAGAAATTACATGAGTGTGACAGGTGCATTTCGCTTCAATTTTTCATGAGCGAACCGGACTAAAATAGCAAAAAAAAATATATTGTAAACTGCACATTTGTCTGCCGTGCACATTTAATTCCTGTTACTGGCGCTGTTTCCAATTTTGAAAGCAAGTCCAGCGGAAAATATAATAAATGGTGTGGGTATTACAAGAATATTGCTTCCCCGAGCAATATAAGTCCTTGTAAAGGATGTCAGGAGAAAATAATGAGAATCAAGTGTAGCTAAATTGGATTAGCGTCTTATTCTGAAAAAAAGTTCTCCTTTTTCATTACCGGACAGGAAACAGGACGGGAACACACGTAAACAAGCAGGGATAGTATATATAAAAAAATTGTACTGCGTTATCGTCACACATGTCATATGCTCATGTCATATAATTTTGTGATGGCGGAGCGCATTTTTCCCCTATTAAGAACATTCTCGGCACTTGACATTTCACGTAAGAAAATAAAAGTAATGTTCTCTTAGTTTTCCACGGCTTCCATCGCCAACATCGTTAACTGACTTATCAGCCATTGTAGTCATCCTTCATCTCTTCTGCATTCTGGGGACAATGGTGGTGGATAGTTGAAAAGGAAAAAAGAGTACTACGTTATCGTCACACATGTCATATGCTCATGTCATATAATTTTGTGATGGCGGAGCGCGTTTTTCCCCTATTAAGAGCATTCTCGGCACTTGACATTTCACGTAAGAAAATAAAAGTAATGTTCTCTTAGTTTTCCACGGCTTCCATCGTCAACATCGTTAACTGACTTATCAGCCATTGTAGTCATCCTTCATCTCTTCTGCATTCTGGGGACAATGGTGGTGGATAGTTGAAAAGGAAAAAAGCCATTTTTAGACTTTTTTTTCTATATATGATGCAACATAATAGTGCATTGTGTTCTGAAGCTGACAATGCTCTCATGACTCATAAAAAATAGTGTAAGCCCTAAACACTTGCTTTTTTTGTGGAGAGAGAGAAAAAAACAGAATGACACATTTTTACCTGTTCTTTTCCATTCTAGAGTGAAAATTTTAAGAGAGAAAGAATATATAAAAGAAAACTTTTGGAGTGAATGAAATGGGGTATTATCATGCAAATATTTTTTTCCAGACTTTTTTTAAGCAGCTTTAATATGTCTAATTCGCTTAGGAGAAGAGAGTTTGGCTTAATAAATTGTTTTTTTGTTATTAATTTAGGAACTTTTTCTCCCTAATGAAGAATAAGTTCATCTTCATGCTATGTTAGATATGCATCAGGTACAATGTGAAAATGAGATGAGATGGTATAAGAAGAAAGAGAGAGCGTTTTTTCAAGGTTCATATTTTTTATTCAAGGTTCATATTTTTTAATGAGTAATTACATCATTCTGAAAATTCTGTCAGGGAACTCCAGAGAAAATCTTGAAATATTGGAGGGATTAGCCTTAAAAGGTAGAGGTGCTTACTAATAGTAAAATGGACGCAAGATGTCTTATGACTAGGGCTTTTTAAACAATTGATTTTTACATGGGGATAAACTAATAGGTGAAGTCTTTCAAACGCAAAAGGACATCACAAATTCTGAGCGGGGCAATGCATGTTACGGCCGATATTGTACAATTTACGAACCATCTACTAACTTGAGCGCTTAGATAGTATTAAAATAATATTTTTAGCGTCGTCAAGAGTGGACATATTACGGTGATGCTGCTCGAAGAAATTAAATCTGAGATTACTCATTGCTCCTCTCTTGTCTCTTCACTCCGAGAATATTTGTATTCCACTTGAAAAGTGAAACTGTAAACTTGATGCAAATGAACTTTTGTTTTCGAAATGTATTGCTTCCCCCTCATAAAATAATTATTCTGACTGCGAAATCATCATCGGAGCAGATAAAACAAACATATGTAGGGCTGGCAAATAGTAGTGGTGGGCTAGCAACTGCATATAATTTTCGAATGGAGTGGTGACCGCTCTGGCGGAAAATTGACAAATACTCGTTTGTTCTTTTTTCTCCCATGATGATGAACAAGGTAGAAAGAGCATAATGGGTCCCCGGAGACAATACCAACGGGAAAGGGCCGGGCGCAATGTTTTGGGTCCGTAAATGGGGATTTTATTTGGCGACTTTAAAATCCATATTTTACTACTATGTATGCTGAGGGGAAAGAAGAGATGTTGCTTTTCCTTGGGGAGATATTTCCATGTAATAATTTTACATGGATTGTGCATTACCTACGTGTGAGTGGAACGAGACCACACCACCATGCAACTTGCACTGGTGCATGCAACAATGCATTTCCCATCTTTGCACTTGCATGCGAGATATTATTGGAAAAAAAGCTGAAGATTGTAAACACGATGAAAACTTCCAAAAAGAAGCTAAAATTTTGGCTCCTTCCTTTTTCCAACCCCTTTTCCCCAAGCTCGGTACCAGGGCGAGTATCAAAAATCAAAAGAGATGGATATGGGAGCAGGTCGTTTGTTGACCTAAACCGGGAAAGAAATTTTCAATTTGATTGCATAACGCATACAATGCGTGTAATGCGTTGAGTTGAGATATTATTTATTCTTCCAGTGTGTGACTTGGCTGCTGTTGCTGTGGCTGTTGCCACTACTGCATGCCATACTGGAACTAAATGGGCATGAAGAATGAAAATATGAAATATTATCAGGTTTGTTCTTTCGAGGGAGAAAAAAAAGGGTTTCTCTCCAAGTTCACACAAGAATGGAACGACAAATATGGAATAAAAATATTTTGAATTAAATGGCCGGATGGGTCCGTGCAAATATGCATGCGTAACGTGTATCTCTTTTCGTTGTGTATCGTTCACGGAGAAATTATTTCCGGTTCATCAGTCCTTTTACATTTCTCAGTTTTTCTCTACTATTATATGCCAGCTCTACAATTTTTTTATCTTGTCATGTTGAAATATGGCCATGTTTTATGTTAAAAAGTCGTAATAATGATAGCCATTGTTAGAGGTTCACTCTGCTCTGTCCAATTGTTGCTCTTTTTAAAAAAAGCTTTATGGCTATTTCTAGAACAGGCCATGTCCCTGGAAAAGTGGTGTCCCTGAACTAAATAGTAAAAAATGTACATTTTTCCTTGTACATCCAAGCGACAACGAAATGTTTTTTTTTTAAATATCATTTCCAAAACAGATTCGCTTTCCCGAGATGAGAACAATTGAGCAAGAGTGGAAAAAGATATATTTTTAAGATTACGACTGAGTTCACACTAAAAAAAAGCTAAATGAGCTATTTCTGTTTTTAATGCGTTTTTAGCAACAATTTTTTTTTCTTGAGCTCGTGGTGCTGATTACTATATCACAGCCTTTTTCTCGAGCAATCCTTATATTAGGGGAGCAGCAAGAGGAATATAAATATTATGTGAAATCACACAAAACTAAACGAAATGACATGGTATGGGTCACTTGAAAAAGCGGAGGAGAGGTTTTAAAAAGTCGTAAAACACAGAGAAAAACATGAAAAGGAAAACTGGTCGTGCTTAGACAAAGATAAAAAAAGAGCAGAAAACAGAGTGTTTTTACATCCCATAAAAATCTCTTTTTTTGAGAGCGCAGCAGCTTGCACACAAAACTAGAAAAAAAAATGTTGCAGAGCATATTTCGCTCTTCTTTTTTTATTATTTCTCCTTTGGAAAAAAAGTAATTAATCTTTTTCCTGTTCATGTAACGTACAATATTTTTTATTGTTATTATATAAGAAGGGCAGATCTGCAGTTAAGTTGGAAGACTAAAAAAATATGTATATCAGATTTCAGTCTTCCCATTAAAAATCACAATTACAATTAAATCATTTAAATAAACAGAAAAGGGATGTGAGAGAGAAAAAAAATGTATTAATTTTTTTTTATTTTCTTGTTGCCCTCAACAAGCCCATTCAATTTTAATGAGATTTTCTATTGAGCAAGGAAAAAAAAGAATAAAAAGAGCTAAGTTTTTGTATTCTTCTTATGGCATTTCACGTCTTTTTATTGTGGAGCTCTCGTGCTAAAGGATAAAATTGGGGTTGTCCACTTGTTCCTCTCTGCTCTGTTGTTCTTTGACTTTAGCTTAAAAACTTATTCTTACTTGCCAAAACCTCAAGGCGTGGCTGTCCAACTTGCAAATTGCGTATTATACTTTAGCCCGACACCAAGTTGAATGGTGGTGGCGGTGGGGATGATGATGATGAATGACGATGATGATGATGCTCGTTCCACTACCAACACATTTCTGTACATTTTTGGTGCGTGTGCGAAAGAGTCCATTTCTGATTGATCCGTACACACTATCGGTATACAGAGAAGTAACCCATTTCAAATATCTCAGTGATCTTTCATCCTCTCATGTCATATTTTCGCCCGACTTTATGACAGCGGCAAAAAGATTTTTTTGCGTATTTCCGACCTGCAAGCTATTATACGTAAAGGAAGGTGGTATGGTGTGATGTGAAATGGAAAGGGTATTTTAATGTCTTATTGTTTCATCTTCCCCTCTGTAAGGTAAAAGAATTTTTTTATTCTGTCTCCCTGTAAGCCCCACATTTTCTATTATGAAAAGACAAGGTGAGGCATTTCAATTTTTTTTTCTGAAAAACTATTTCAAGTTATGAGCCATTGTCTCTGCCTGATTTGATTTTACGTGAGCCCTGGATTCCTGGGTATTTCGTGAAGTGCCTTTGGCCTTTTTTTACACTGAAGTAGAAAAAAAAGAGAGCTCTACCGTGCAAAATAATATATCGTGGGGGAGAGCAGTTTCGACATGTTCATCATTATCATCACCCCATACTAGACTCACTTGAAGAGAGAAAAGAGCAAAAAAAGGAAAAAAATATTTTTATGGGATGGTTATGACTCCATTGTATTCAATATTACTCTATTTTATCCATCTATCGGTGTCCATATCTTGTGAGGAAAACTAAAGAAAAAAATATATATATCTTTAGGAGCTCACACTGCTTCACTGACCATAAATGTCGAGTGTGCAAAAAATATTGTTGCAAAAAACCCAGCTACAAGAAAAAAAACGAGAAGCATGGTAAAAACGCGGAGAAATCTATTTTCTCTATCCTACCCGCCGCCTCTCTCTACCCCTTATTTTTCCTCGTTTTTTTCTTTCCTTCCCTTGTGGGGATTGCGTGCATGCGAAGGAAATTATTGCGTGTACAAAACGATACGATGTGATATCCTAACGTAAAAATCATAACGTAAATCTTCACGACAAGGAAAATGCTCAGCTCTTTCTCATTCTCATCCTCTTTTCTCTCCACTTCTCAAGTTGCACAGAGACACAGCTTTAACCAGTTTTTTTTGCTATTGGGTCTCAGGAGTGGAAGAAAGAAAAAAAATGTGAAGGAATCCATATGGCTATATGCCTCAATGGCATGACATCAAGTCATCTGGATAAATGTTTGAACTCGGAAAAAAAAGAAAACGAGCAACGATGACGCTGTGCTCTGCTCCGGCTCCCACTATGGAAGTGGAAGATTGTATTGTCCACTGACAAGATAACAATGGGAGAAACAGATTGCCAAAAATTCACTTTACTACGGACATAAAGACAGATCCCAGTTTTAAGCTGAAATATGTGGATATGGTGTGTACTCTGCACGGATTTTTTTATATTTCATAACGATGTACGACAACGACACATCTCCAGAGGGTAACTAGCGAGAGGATAATCGTCCAATGTGTATATATCCGCGCTGGCTGACTTATATTTATATGGTTTGTTCTGCACTGAGCAGGAATCCCACTTCATTCACTCTTTATCCGTAAACTTATTGTCGTACAGATAAAAAAAAGGAGAAGAGGACGACGAAGAAGCCAGCAAGATTTATGCATTTTTTCCTCTACTTCTCCACTACATAATAAATGCACAGCGGGCGGCATTACAGCAAAATATATATATTTTATAGTATAGCTGCCTACTATTTTCTTCCCTGCTTGAGTTTACCTTAGCAGCATGAGCTAGTTTACTGACCTCTCTAGTTTCACAGGTTTTTCGGGTAGTGGTAGTTGATGGGTCCGTCGTCTCGTCTCCAGTTCATTACGCGGGAGGGAAAAATAAGGAAAGAAGGAATATACAATTTTTATAGTAGCTGAGCAGTTTGGAGGTCACGCATATGTCATCGAAAAATACGGTGGTGTCTTTGTGGAAGGGATTTTGACAGGATTTTTTTTTGGTTTCCTCTATCGAAAAGGTAAACAGTTGAGCTGTTGCTGAGAGGAAAATGTTTGTGAAAAAAAGAATAAAAAAAGAGTTCGTGCTTGTCATCATACCCTGTCTTCTTTTTTGTATTCCTAGAGGAGATTTTGACATTTTCAAATTATGCGTAGGTAAAAGTGCCCATTAAACATGTGAGGACGTGCGCAGCGCACACGACGTCTCCAGTTCATTACGCGGGAGGGAAAAATAAGGAAAGAAGGAATATACAATTTTTATAGTAGCTGAGCAGTTTGGAGGTCACGCATATGTCATCGAAGAATACGGTGGTGTCTTTGTGGAAGGGATTTTGACAGGAAATTTTTTTGGTTTCCTCTATCGGAAAGGTAAACAGTTGAGCTGTTGCTGAGAGGAAAATGTTTGTGAAAAAAAAAGAGTTCGTGCTTGTCATCATACCCTGTCTTCTTTTTTTGTATTCCTAGAGGAGATTTTGACATTTTCAAATTATGCGTAGGTAAAAGTGCCCATTAAACATGTGAGGACGTGCGCAGCGCACACGCATGGAGAAAGAAAAGGTAGGAAAGATTGCGGTTCTGGCAGATGACAAGTTCCATATCTTCATGCTTTCCTTCTTAATTTGGATTTTTTGAGGAGTTGCTCCCGGCAATAAAAGAGTGGAGAAGGGATGGAGGATAGAACATGAGAAAAAAACTGTTGTGATTTCTTCCGAAGAATACGTGATCTTTGCGAGATTTCGTTATCAGCGTAATTGACAATCCCATCAGATGATTGTCATCATCATAACTTATAACATGATTGTCAACCGGTAAAATAACTGGGGGCAACAGCACCCACATATAGAAAAATGCACAATCCGAACGCAATCAGAACACGATCAGAAAAAAGTCTCATAAATAAAACGGGAAAATCTGATGGGAGAGATGAACAGCACACTCTCTCCAGAAAATAAACCTATTCATCAGATGAAAATACAAAAAAAACTTCCAGCTTTCAGCTAAAATATATACAGAGGACAGGGTGGAGGATAATGCTCCCAAAGTTTGTGAGAATGTTTTTGTATAGCGATTTTCCCTGTGCTGACCAAAAACGTTTTTATCATGTAAATGCTTTCACTCCACACAATGTCCATTGACATTGATGGTAAAAAATTGACGTTTTTTTTTCCACTATCGAACTTTTCCACCAGCATAAAACTGGATTAAGTCTACTTAAGTAATGGAATGAAAGATGGGGAAAGGGATACACCGGATTTTCAGATACGCTCCGCTTTACATGCTCACTTAGGTTAATTCAATATAAAAAATGTTCGTGTGTGATCTCCCTTCCTATATATAAGCTGGGGCTTTTCTGGCAAAAAAAGGGTTTGAAAAGTGCTAGATCAGTAGAAAGAAATAGTTCCGGGGAGTGAAAGAGAAGAGAGGCTATTAAGTGTAAAAGTAAAAGTTTTATTTTTCTACTTGGAGGGCTATGGGAGGGAAAAAGGGGAAGAAGAGGAGAAAAAAGAAGAAGTTTATCTCTCCCTCCCCAAACTTGGCTGGAGAAGATGGTAGAGATAAAATATATATTTCGCATTTTCTGTTTACCCTTCCGTTTTTCTACCCTCCTTTAATAATCGTAATAATATACAAAAGCTAATACATCCGAGCCACACCACCTACCACTACCACTACCACCCCAACAGTGTTACCAGCAAAAGATCAAACATAATCATTGTACAGTGCTTATCACCTCGGTGAAGAGAAAAAATAATAATAAAGGCTGGAATCCATTCCCTTTCTCGATAGTGTCCTCTCATCTCATCCTCAAATATTTTGTGTTCGTGCCTTGCCCGCTTCCTCCTCCGATTTCAGTTTGGATTTATGATGAACCCAAAGGCTAGTCAAGGAAGGAGTGAGTGAGAGGAGAAAAGAGGAAAAGAAAAGAAAAACTTGAACAGTTTTATACTCTCCTTTTGATCTCGTCTCCCTTTCTGGAAGATAAAAAAATGAATGAATTGAATTGAATGGATTTACAAGATATTTTTCTCTCTGCTTTCTAATGGAAACGTGGAAAAAAAGGGAAACGTGCATGTAAAGAGGTCAAAGGATTAGTCAATCTATAATGTAATACGGTTAAATAACAACAAGACAGGAGGATATAAATTCGAGCTTTTAACTTTT
>JAHZND010000429.1:0-15462 GCA_027744115.1 Acrocyrtus sp. NNG-2020
CTTTTTAGATAAGTTTAAGGATTTGGATAGAGGAAAGTATGTGTAGGCGCATAGGTATTCATTATAAAGAAAGGCAGTTTATAATTAGCTTAGCTCTACGCAGTAGAGTCTAGTTCTAGAGGGAAGGTTGAAGAAAGGAAAAATCCACGGAATCAACTCACTATCCTTGAAGTTTCTCTTTTACATTTATGGTTACATTACAACAGTCATAGAGCGGGATATTGACCGGCTTGTTTTGTGATTCCGGGTAATTAGCGGTAAGGTCATTTTACGGGTATTTGCTCAGGCTCGTTGAACAATGCTTTCATGTCTGGATATTCACGGACACTAAATATAGCAGAAGCAGCAGCGGTTCCTGCATTTTTGTTCACAAATGCTTTCAGTCTGCTGACGTAAATTAGCTATTTTCATTAAACACAGACTGTAGTTGGCCACTTTATGTCCCATAAATCATAGACGTGCTTTTCCATCAACTACTTCTCCCCATTTTAATTCCCTTTCTCCGTCATAGCCGGTTGGTGGTCTGGTACTAAAATTGGCTGCAAAATTTTATAGACTTTATTTGATTGATCGTAATTAATTTCAACTAAAGTAACAAGCCAGCAGTACAAAAAATTGAAATGCGCAAAACAGGGAAATAGTGTGGAAATGCGGTCCATTTTGCTGAAATTGCACGGAGCATATAGGATTATCCAGTAAATTGAAAGAGAAAGGATTTCCTCGTAAATCATTTGACCTTTCATGGGGCAATGTAGGCAATAACAGCTAGATTCGATCCCACAACTTCTACCTCACAAAGTCTGTTTGTTTCCTCAATAAGTTATTCCGCACATATCTCCATCGTCTGCATTTCCTTAAAGACTGACCATAACCAATGATTGGAAGTCGAAGACCGCACTAAGCCATAAAACCTTTGCTTCGATGTGATAAGATTTTTTACCTTCGCTTCTGCCAGTACCTTCACATTTACTTATGTGCCTTCATTTACCTCACTTCCTTGATTGATATTGCTTATGTGGTGGGCAGAGTCTATACGGCTCACAATATGGTACATACTATAACTTATAGGTTATAAGAAAGATTTTTTAGCAGAAGCAATAAAAATCCATAAAAAATCTTATCCATCTGTATGATCAGAATTTTGTTTCTATCGTACAAGGGCGCACACATATGCATAAAAGCCGCACCAAGGAACTTCCTAGATAGTTTATAAGTTAGGCACTAGAAAAGGCATCTAAGGCAAGCTTTTCCGAATTCCAAAGAAATGTCAACCGTACTTGATGCCAGCCTTCGGTTTATTCAAACAAACTGGAGGACTACATGGTAAGGGTCGGGACTGAATGGAATTAAAAGGACAGCGTTAGCGTCAAATTCTGAATGCTCTATATACTCAATTTGCTAAACAGCATGTGAGTCTACACACGATAGCATAAAAAGAAGTTTTGAAAGGTCGAATTCAAGGCCGAATAGAATGAACTGGCTTTAGTTGCTAGAAGAGAGTACCTACTCCAGTGCAGCACTGATTTTCATGTAGCAAAGCCAGGAAAATTAGGGAAAGAATATTCCAGAGGAAATTCGAATACAGTAAACAAAACAATTCTCTCTCAAGGATACACTTTTAGGTGAAAATGCTAACTATTAAACACACTTCCTTCAAACTTTATCACTGGGAGTACTGCGACTTGTGACATTCAGAAAAAGTGTATTATAAACAGTGTGCTTTGGATGCTTTTGGACTAGCCTTGCAGCAATGATAGATGCAAATTCATGCATTATGACCAATCACAGCCAATTTTATAATGTTCATGAAAGTCAAAAGTCATGAGTGCATGAATTGGCAGTTTTTTTATCTTTGTCACATTGCCATCCATTAGTGGCACTCTTTCTACCTCCAATTGACAAACGTGAAATGATGATTTAATGCTGAAAATGTTGTTCATAGAAATGCTAATGAATGGCTTTTTTATATGTTATGTACACAAATGCTACCACGAGTTGTTGCGTCTGACTAGGGAATAATAGCGCATTTTATTAGAGTCGGTCTGAAAGAGAGCATCTTCGGTTCTAAGTATAAAACGTGCATTACTTAAATTAGCATTCATTAGTATAATGGCTTACTGCTTTTGTGCCTTGCTTATTAAAATCTACTTCTCAACAGACTCTCCGCCGAGCATGGAAGCAGCCATGATATCATCGGCAATTCTTCATCTTCACCATACCACTCCTCAACAGCTCTTAACGGGGCTGGAGACGACAGCTACATGACTTTACATAGAAAACCGGTCTTAGCTGGAAGGAGACAGTCGGTGGGAATGGGAAGACCTAATCCCGCAGTTGACTTGGGAGAGTTGGAGGAAAGACAGTTAGCTTTAATTCCGCAGCACGAAGGTGGTCGCGCATCTAGATTGGAGTATCATCAGCAAAGCAAACATCAGCAACATCACCAGAATAATCAACACCAAAATAATCAACATCAGAATAATCATCTTCACTCATCTCACACCCACCTCCATAACGGTTACGGTGGTGCAGGTGGCTTCCAAGCAGGAGGGTTTGGACTGCATAGTAATCATCACGAACAAGATCATTATCATCGTCACAGCTCTATGCTGGATATTGACAAGGCTCCATCAAGAGAGAGCTCAGCAGGATCGGGGAACACCTACTCGCTGCTTCATCACGACGGACCATTGCATTCTCATCACCTTCACAACTCCCTTTCTTCTCATAACTTAAGGTCATCGAAGTCGACAGGGAATCTCCTTGGAGTTGGAATGGAGGATCCGTACAGGCAGCCAATGCGAGGTGGTGGCGGTGTACCTGGGAGCAACTCCTACTTTGAAATTATGGACCATCCTGGATCCCCCGGGAGGCGTATGCTCCATAGTCGCCTTGCTAATCATCATCTAGTGGATCTCGGAAACTCCACTGATGACATGGAGTTTCCAATGACCCCACAGTCTGAGAGTTCTTCCAACACTCTGCCGAAACAGAGCAGGGGTATGATGACTGGAAGAATGAATTCCAAAATTGTGCCCAAGAAAGTTTACAAAGGGTAAGAACAGAACAAAATTTGTTTTTACAAGAGGTATGTTTTTAGATTCAAATAGTTGTGGGTGTAATTATTATTTGGAGTGTCGCAATTTCTCCGTTACAGCTCTTTTCGTGAGGTTAACGCTCGGGGCAAGGGCGGGAGCATTGGTGCAATGACGGAACTTTTTCCTGATGACTTAAAGCCTGTCAGTTCACCGAAGCATGCATTACCTGCAGCCCTCCTTCAGGTGCAGGCATCAGACTGGTAAGTGTACGAGGAAAATTGGCTACACCTTTTGATTGTAGTCATCACTCTTGTAGAATTTCTTTTGTGCTGGGGTAGAGCACAATAAATAAATGATTTTTATCAAGATTTTTTTTACACTAACTGAAATTTTCTCTCCGTAGGGAAACCAATGTAGACGGTTTCCGACAACTGGTCCGCCTGGCACGACATCACCCGGAATTCATCCGATCTGACCTTCACAACGTTAACATGAATGCGTTGAGACACGTCATGAATTTACGATCGCAAGTATGTCGAGCAGCAATTCTATTCTTCAGGGAGCTGTTTTTGAACGTTGGAAAAGCCATGGAACACGTAATGCACTCATTTCACAATTCGTTTTTTATATACTATTCTGCCCACTTCATCAAAAATTTGCCCACGTTAAAAGTCCTCAGACGGAAGTGATTTGCAATTAGGCTAGTGTGGGATTTTTCATGAGAAAACCACCCACACAAAAGCAAGATCATTAAATATGCCTGTTTGTGTGTGTGGCCACTGTTACAGGACTCGGAAAGAATTGCGGAGAAGCTCTTAGATAAGGCTGCGGACACAAACAAGTTTATTCGAGATGATAGCGGGAGAGCGTTAGAGGCATTGGTCTTGAATGTCAGTCCAGCCAAAGCGCTCAGTTGTCTTGATTTGTATGGAACTAGGTAAGCAGTAAGCGAGCCTTATCACGATGAAAGTAGACTGGTACATGTCACATGACCTGAATGATTTATTATGGTAACAACTTCCTCTCTGATTTTTCGTGCAATGCTTTTATGTACTTCCACGCAGACATAGAAATCCAGCGGTTCGGTGCATGACGGCAAGAATGACAACAAAACTTATTGAGAAGTTAGGAGCTGATAGATGTTTGAGTGAGGTACCTGAGAGATTACTCCCGATGCTTTGCAGATTTTTACAGGAAGGCAGTTTGGACACGAGGTATATTATTATTTTCTTCTTTAATGGGCGGTCTCTCCTATTTCATCATTTCTTGGCACTAATGGCATCACCCATTAAAACAATTTTTTCGTGCTTTTCTTCAGAATGTCTGCAAAATTGGCGTTTTCTGTGCTGATGGAAAGTCCTTCCTTTGATACCCAGCTGAAGAGACATGTTCAAGCGGATACACTTCGTCATGTGCAAAAAGCCATGAAAGCGATTACGACCAAGTCCTAAGCCGAGTCTTTTGATAAGTTGGAATAGAGTGCACCGACAGTTGCACGTAATTTTTTCCAGTTTTTGACCGAAGTTTCTCAGCAATTACACACTTATGGACTATTATGGTAAATGTCATGAAGGGGTTACGATGATACTTCAAATATAGTATAGCATCTACTCTATAATAATAGGATAATGATTTACCTATCAATTATCTAGTAACAAGAGATGTACCTACATAGGTAATCTTAATTCTGACTACTGATGTGTCTACAGGAGGAGTAGCGGTTAAACTAACTTGAATTTAGATTATTCTCATAGAGTGGTTCTAGTTGTACGATTGACTTTTAGTCCATAAGAAGATGAACTATATCTGTAATTGATTAAATAAAGTCTTTGGTAGCAATTAATTGTGATGTTTTCATGGACATTTTACTATTATGTAGCATTACTTTTGAAGAGTACGGATTTCGAAATAACTCTTTTAGAAATATATCCACTATGAATCAATATCCCACGTACGGAGACTGCAAGACTTTGTATTAATAGCGAAGTAAGGATAGTAAAATATAAAATAAACATAATAGTGTGTAGTACTCTGAAAATTGTAATCCGTAATTGTAAAAATCATCTAGATCGGTTTGTAATATTGAATGGCAGGAGAGAAAAGAAAACTTTGATAGCGAAATGGGTCCTTGTTAACTTACCTTTAATTACTCATAAGGTTTAGTTTTACAACGTATTTTCGCCTTCCAGAAAAAGTTAATTGTTTATAAGTAGGATTATTCTGAATATAGGAATTAATGGTTAAGACTTGTGTCTCCAGTTTTGTATTTTGTAATTGTAAAAACGAAAGCTTGGACAGTATAAGTCGCAGTATTGTCCATAGTGTGTGTAGATGCTATGTAAGAAGCTTTTAAAATGATAAAGGATAAAAACATTAAAAAGAGATATTCAATTCATTTTAACTTACTCTTTTCTGGCAGTAAGAATGTGAGTGATAAGAGCGAAGTTTGCAAGATGTAAATGTGATGAGAGCATTAAGTAGATAATTAATCTAGCGAATGACTGTGTTAACTTTAATTGTGTGATTAACTGTGTATAATATGAGTAGAGTAACAAAAATAGCAGATTTTTTTTAAAAAAATGAAAATTGTAATTTGAAAAAAAAAACAAGCGAAATTGTTCATGTCACTGACATACATACTACCGATTTCAATGGTGCTATTATGTACATAAAAATTATCTTACCTGTGTAAAAAAAGAATTTTTTGAGTCTTTTATTGTTGATCTGAAATCTGACATTGTAAATATGACATTTCAGCAATTTTAAAAGTAATTAAGTCAATTTATTTTACGACAATTGAAGAATATGTAAATTTTGGATCGCACTTTTCGAAAGAAACAGAACACTAATGTAAATTGTAAATACTTGTCCAGAAACCTACCTAAAAGTGAGAAGCAGCTGAATTAAGAACCTGGCACTGTTGGCGGAGAAAATCTCCTCAATGTGGCTATTATTAATTGTAAATGTAACTGCAATAATCATTATTATAGTCAATTAGTGCATTAGTCTCTTTACACAACTAAAAATCAAAAAAAATATTCTCGTCTGTGGGTACAGTGATAAATAAAAGTCGATAAGTACTAATTGTGCGGTGAGAAGGTACTAATAACGGACTAATTCGTTAAGATATTTTAAAACAACTACATACTTTACACATTGTATAAGTGATAAGGTTTACTGTGCGGATTTTAATTGCGTTGGTGCATTTTTAACTCAATCCCTTAATTTTACTAATATAGACGGATGGTTAGAAATAGACCTAATTTTTTTCCTTGAATCTTTATCGCGTATGTGTATCGTTACAATAAGTGATAAGTGATAAGAAGTTACTCAATAACATTTTAAAATTAACCTTTTGGCGATATTGACATTACCGGTAGTGGGGAAAAATTGATACTTCCGGGGGTGAAGTCGTCGAACTGATAATAAGTCGAAGTAAATAAAACTGACCGTTTAGCCACAAAATACCAGCATTTTGATTTTAATTACATAATATTGTAATATTGTTAAACAGTTTAGTTTAGGGTTTATAAGGCATGGCATCGGCAAAATTGTCTTTGTTCACTCAATTCAATTCAATTCACTCATTTTCAGTGCTCAGCGTAGAGCCGTAAGCAAGCATACAACCTTCGCGGTGGTGGTAGAAAGGTGAACTGGAAGCTGTACATACGACAGCAACGAGCCTAAATGCTGCGCACTCTATGACAAGTTGCAAGCGTGAGGCAAAGTTGAATTTCGGCACGGCGTGTGTGTTGGCTGTATGTTCCCTTGCTACTGCTGCTTCATCCGTGTACATCTACTGCCTATTGAAGATTGGGTTAGGAATCTTCGTGTAAGGTAAGCCGAATTTTAAATAAAATTAAAAATTAACTGCCTTTAAAGTTATTTCAGGTGCTAGTTACTAGTTAGGACTACGTAAGTAATTGTGATTAAGCAGTAGGCGGACTATTTGCAGGTGAAGTGAAGCCAGTTAGTTAATAGAAATAAAATTGACATGGAGCCTTGGCCTTAGAGAGTTTTGGTGTATTGCAGAAGTTTGGGTGAAAAAAAATTTGAAATAGAGTTGGATGAAAACGAATGATGAAACTTCTACAATTAATTAACTATAATCAAAATAAAGATTTAGTAGAATTGTAGGCAATCTAGTGAAGAAGCGCGTTTAATTTCTAATTGCTGAGAAAGTATGGACAAATAATTCTGGAAATGGGGAAAGTAGATGACATGTGTTCATGAACATGCATTTGCATTTAGTCCTTATCATTGTTAGGATTAGATTGAGTTTAATTTAATTTTTACATGCGTTTACTAGGAGTTCACAGCTTTTGGAAAGAAAGGAAAACTAGTGACTAGGAGCTTTTTAAAAGTAATTTCTATCACTTTGGAAAGAGGACTAATGCATTACATTTGATTTATTTTTGTGCAGCTGACGTATCGATAATTATCCAACATGAAGGCGAAAGGCTTGGTGAGTACTATTTACATTTTATGGATTCGATATTTATGTGTTTATGTTTGAAATATCTGTGAAATTTAAATTGTTTTTTTGTCGAATAGTTGAAGCAATATGAAGTTATTGGCCGTAAGCAGCCAACAGAGAAGGAGAANCGAAAGACGTACACGCTGTTCTCTTTTAGTGTCTTGTGATTGTGTTTAACTCATCGATTTAATATAACTATTTCAAAATAGATCCCAGAAACTTCACCAACTAGGGTTAAGAACTTCGGTATCTGGCTGCGTTATGACTCTCGATCAGGAACACACAACATGTACCGTGAATACAGGGAACTTAGTACAGCTGCCGCAGTTACTGCTTGTTATAGAGATATGGGGGCTCGTCATCGTGCTCAGTGCCCACTCCATCCAGGTACATACTTATATCATTATATAAAATATGAAGAATTTGCCTAGAAAATTAGAAAACTTAAGTTAAATTAATATTTAGCTTGAGTTTCTTCGGACTTGGATTATCAATGATACCATAATGTACAAACAACCATTTTTATCCTATTTCTTAGATCATCCGAGTGGAGGAAGTAGCTGCTGCAAAATGCCGAAGACCTCAAGTGAAGCAATTCCATGAGTCCAAACTTCGCTTCCCCTTGCCCAAGAGGATCGAACAGAAGAGAACGCTGCCACGTTTCTCTCACGTTCGCCCGAAGACATATTTCATGTAAACATGTTTCAATTTTTATTTGGTTGGAAAATAAAGTCTTCACGACCCGTTTATTATAATTTTTAAAGATTTAGAGAAGTAATTATTATTTCTTTGCAACTGCCGGCCATATAAAATGGCTACAATATTTTTATCTTACTACATGTTGCGTAATAAATAAACTTCATCAAGAATGCGCATCCAAGTTTCCTAGTTGGCAAATATAAACGGGATGGAATTTCTTTTATGAATTTTCTCCATTTGCGAATTATTAACTTTAATATATGTAATGTATCTCTATAATTGTGTTCGTTGAGGTTTTGATAGTAGGTAATTAATTACATGCGCCGAGATTATATGCCCAATTTTCATATAAAACTGAAAATTTGTTACAGCGATTTTCTGGTTTGGAATTGGCAGTTAGTCAAATTTGCGAAACAATTTCATGTTCAGAAAGAAAATGAGTGCCAGAAAGAATGTTTTTGTTTCTGCTGCACCTTATAGCATCATTATCAGCGCTATTTCTGCTGGATGAGTAAGGTTGCATATTATGCCTGCCTGTGCCTACAACATGCATTAGTAACAATGACTAAACTCGATACTATCACAAACTTACACCGCAGATGACGCAACTAAATTAATGTAATAGCGATGTCAATTTTTTTTGCTGGACAGACAATTAAAGCTTGAATTGAGTTTATGATTTTGTGCACCTGTGTCAAGCCACCACTAGTCAAATTTCTTGCGCCAAGTGCTGACTATGTTGATACGAAAAATAAGAATGTTCATGCAGAGCATTCAGAAACAGCTTATTCTAATTTTTATTTGTGCAATTAAATAGTAATAGTTAATGCTCTTGTTTTTAATTTCACGTGACAGTTTTTCCAGGAATTTTTATAATATACAATAATTGAGTTTTGTGATTTGTCTGCTTATTTTATTTCAACTACACGTATCTCCTTTAAAGTTACCTATATTAATGAACAATGGTTACATTCAGCATCCTTCTAATTTTGGGCGTTTCAACAGAATTTTATAGAGTTTGTGGCGATTATGGAAGTCAGAAACCTGTTAAAACAGTTTTCACAGTTCCAAATCATCCTAGTACCAACCAAAGTGACCTGCTTGCATTGGAAAATGATGTGAGGATCCCAACCTGTAATCCGATATGATTTTTAAGCAATTACGAGGTGCAGTTTAGCTACGGTGTTATGTTTGCAGAGCTATGACTATAGTTAGCATAGATTACATGGATTATAAAAACATTAATTAGGCCTTAATTAACTCGTACTTTGCTACTTCATCAATTATTACTCCCTTAGGTGGAGGTTGACGATCCTATTCTCACGCCGCCCCACAAACCATCATTAGTTTTCTCTTCGCTAAGTGATTCCATATCCGGTATTCCACTTTCCAGAAAAATTATAATTATTAGTATTTAATAGTGTAGCACATTAGATTATATTTGGTTCTATAACGTTAATTTTATTTTATACGTTCTTTAAATTAGGGGTTCCGACAGTTTGTAAGAAGTATAAGCTAGTGAGCATGGATTTGAAAAACAAGCAAGAGCTTAGAACAACTGGCTTCAAGGACAAGTTTCATATCATTCCACCCATTACATTTCGTTTGGATGACAAGCATTTACAGCGTCGGTAAAGTACTTATTTTATAAATCAAAGAAAGATACATGATCGCCACATAGTGTTAAGTGAACCTATTTCGCAGTCCTATCGAGATAACAGCATTGAAGTACCATCGTAAAATTCCTGAATATCATCACGTTGGTTGCTGTAATATTAAGAGCAACCGAAGCACTTACCACCCGGAAGGTTCCTCCAGAAGCAGCATCACCGTCAAGGAAATTCACACGACTCTCGACTGCACATGTATGATGCTCATCGGCGAAGTCACTTCGTCCAACGCCAACGAGAAGTGCACTGATGGGCAGAATAACAAAAGTGTAAACTGCGATGGGAAAAGTAATTTCATATCTCCCATTATTTGAATATCATTAAAGCAATTTATGAGTGGATTTAATCGCATATCAATTAACTGGAAGCATATTTGTTTTGCTGAAGAAGTTGGGCAGGAATATGTACTACTATTTTATTACTACATGTTTCCTTCCACTTTCGAATTTTAAAAAATATTAATGCAACTGCAATCTGTTCACTTTGATTTTTTAAAAGTATCACAAGGCTGTAATCATTTGTGTAAATTTTGCAGGACGAAGTGCAGTTGAGGAAGTCGTTGTTCATGTAAACTTTACTAATGAGCTCCCAAGGATTAACGATCCACTACAGGGATTGTGGAAATGTTCACAGCATGCCATTGGTCGAAAAATGGAAGTGGGACTGGGGCAGAATGAAACTACAGAACTAGGGAAAAGAGTTCCAAGAGGGACATTTGCCAGCTCGAATCTGAAGATCTTTCCTAGCTACCGTTACAAATACAGCAATGATGGTAATGGGAATCAAAATGTTACTGTATCTTACCAACATTCATCAACGGAAGATCATGGGAGTGAAGAAGGAAATGAGAGTGATGCTGAAACATCCTCAGAAAAGGACGAAATGTCAAAAATTGACCCAGACGATGACCGTTCTAAGCGGCAAATGCACATAATCATGACCCGATACCGTAAGGAGCTAAAAACAAAAGTCTTGCGAAAGAAGCGATCAAACCCCACTGTGTCCTGTTCTGGTAGTAAGAGTAATGTAAGAACAACGCCATATACATTTCTAAACGTTTCCTTTACAGGCTACTACGAGCGGATGGAAAGGACTACAATGCGACCACGCGTGCAGAATCCGTTGAAAATGTCAACTCGAGATTTTGCATTTGTTTACGAAGAGCCGAAACCAAAAATCGAAACAAGGGTTGAGGCAGTTCTTGGCAATTACTTTTCCCATGTGAAGGTAAATGTAAATCGACAGTATTAATCATCAAAATTGAAAACAGCACATCTGATTGAAGCAACCCACCGTTACCTCAATACATAGGTATTTCTTGCCTGTTATAGCGTTTGTTTATCCATGTGTAAATCAAACGTAATTTTGTGAGTTTGCTGTAATGATATGTATTACTTTTCTGAGAAAATACAAAATTATTATGACTTTCAGGAAACTGGTGAGTTATGTATATTAAATGATGATACCGTTTAATATTATTCGACCAAAATATATTAAAGTTTATTGCAGTCTAAAATTACTTCAGAGTGCTTAGTTCTTACTTAATACTTTAATTGGTTTGCAGTCAATTACATCAGCTAGTCAACCTAGCAAAGCAACTTTTTCTGAGATAATGTACTTTAGCCCTTCTCTTATCACATCATTCTCTCTTCCTGTTTTAATTGTTCTTAGTTCATTTAATATTAAAAATTCACTACTTTAAGGAATTTAGACAATAATTAAAAAATTGTTTCAAAACATGCGCGAAAGTAAGTGTGGAATTCATACGCAAATCCTTCACTTCTGCTTTCAAACTAGAATCTGCCTGCAACCTAAACATTAGCAACGATTTCCTTGAGTTCTGTATAATAGCATGACTTTATCGGATTCATCCAGCGTGAAAAAGTTTTTTTTGGAAGAGCGAATACAAAGGTATGAATGACTGAATGAATAGTGATAATGAATACTTCTGGAGTTTTTGGAGAACAAAGAACTTTTTATTTTATTACCTAATATTTTTTACAAGCTAAACCATTTTCGATTAATTTCGCACAATATATAGTTCACCTTTTGCATGTAAGGATGGCTTTCTCGCTCTACATCTGCCACCTGGAGTACCCAAACGTCGTATTATTCAACACACACATACCTAAGTAGCTGATACCTATGAAAGACTTGCCTAATTTCTTAAAAGTAAAATCTGCTGCCAGTTCCAAATAAAATGGACTGTCCTTTGCCACGCCACACTATGAACCTGAACGTACTAATTAAATATTGCCAGCAATATTAAGAACAAAGGAAACCCAAACAAAAATAAAACTGCTGGAATAAATTACCGGAACATACAGCGATCACTTCTATGGGAAAAATCTCATCTGAAGTTAAATATTTTAATTTGCTATTTTTCTCACATGATTTTCACATGAAGTCTACAGCATGCTTGAGTACTCTTTCTGAGCTTATAAATGCCTGCTCTCATATTAGTCATACTGCATTGAGTCTTCTTCAGCTCACCTATTATTAAATTCATCATTCAGTATCGAAGATTTATGAATAAGACCTTACTATCGCCAACTAGATCTTTGAAATTACTACCGTTTTATTGCTGTTTTTCCTTCTGTAGATCCTTCTTTAAAAATTATCAGCAGCTTGTTTCTTGTAATGGGGAATACAAAACTTTATCAGCTACAAACTACATTACTAACTGCAACGGTACGTTAAACACTCATTTCCTAAAAAAAATTAATGACAGAATTCTAAAAATTACAATAATCAAGATAACGGTTGCATATACTTATGCATTGTACCGTTACGAAAACGTCTGAAGCTCTGCTCCACATATATGTAGCATTGGGCATTGGAAAATTGCCGTTGACCTTGCTGTTGGTTATCTTCACTTGAAAAAACTGAAAATACGATTATCCAGCTTAATACTATGTACTTAAAAGCATGTAATTACTCATGTAGCTTGTATAAGTAGATATAGGTAGCCACCAGCCAGTGCAAGATTATAAACAGTATGAACATAACGGTAGCTCTGATAACCCAAACCTACTACTTGCCACTGCCAACTGCCAATGTGCAAACCACGCTTGACTTAACGTATGAGAAATATATCCGTATTTTCATCTAATCTAGGTTGTGCTTCACTTTTTTTCACGGAATTCCTTTTTTGTCTAAGAAAAGAATGATCTGAGGCTGTTCATCATTCATCAAACTCTTCAGGGTAATATGGTCCACACTCCAATGCAACAATTAATGGCTTTTCAAGGAAGTAAGAATATTTATTAGTAAATGCTCTCATATTGAAAATAGTTTCAGAAAGGAGCACAGTTACTGGAGTACTGTGTATAATACCACTGGCTTGATCGTAAATTGGCTGATGTTATTTGTGTTAAATTAAATTATGACTTAACAAGTGTCGCTAACTCTTTACTTAAGTGTTAAGATTATCTGTAAACATGAACTTTACTTAAGAAAAGTGATACATTAAAAATCAACATGGGGAATCTGCGACACTTAACAACTAGTGCCATTTTGTGCGGAGTGTGGTTATTGTATTTAGTGAATTCTGTGAGTGGCCAAAATTCCGGAGAATGGCGATTTAACCCTTATACGACGGATCAGTGGTTTAAACAAAAAGTGGACCATTATGACTCGTCAAATGTACAACACTGGCCGCAGGTATAAAATAAACTGTGATGTACATTGAGTGGAATGAAATTTATGTTTTTAAGTACCATCAACCATTTAAAATTTTTGAGACTAGTGCCTGATAGAGTCTAAGCTAATCAAAAATTGAAAATATTTTGCAGAGGTATATGACAAGTTACAGGTACTACCGGTTAGGTGGACCAATTTTCTTATTTTTAAGTGGACCAGGCCCCGAACTTACTCTTAGAGACATAGAAAGTGGTGCAGTGGCAGGTTATGCGGAAGAGCAAGGAGCATTTGTAATCGGCTTGGAACATAGATTCTACGGAAAATCCAAACCAACTTCGTAAGTGCCAAGCCAAAAAAAGTGGACCAGGCCCCGAACTTACTCTTAGGGATATAGAAAGTGGTGCAGTGGCAGGTTATGCGGAAGAGCAAGGAGCATTTGTAATCGGCTTGGAACATAGATTCTACGGAAAATCCAAACCAACTTCGTAAGTACCAAAATCAAGCCATTAGGCGATTTTATTTTTATATAGTACACAACACTTACCTAAACGTAATGAACACTAACGGTAGCTTTTTTTTATTGCAGAGATTTGTCAACTGATAATTTAAGATATTTAACGATCCCTCAAACTCTAGAGGATATTGCCGCGTTCATTAGGGCTTGGAAAACAAGGGATGACTTCAGGGTATGAAAAATCCTGTATTATTATGAATGGATGTAGAACTGATAGTCTATGACTTATTTTTTCAGGATACTAAATGGGTCCTTTTTGGTGCGTCATATCTTGGTAGTGTCACAGCTTGGTTTGCCCAGAAGCATCCAGAACTGTTAGACGCGTTTGTGGCATCATCGGCTCCACTGGAGCTCAGATATGAAATCCCAGGTATATGTACTGTTTAGTAATTGTGAAATGAGACAGTTTAGGATTATAATAAAATCTGGTACATGCTGTTCTATTTTGAAAATTAATTGGTTTAATTTAGAATTTTTGGAAAACGTTGGATTCATCATTAACCGAACTGATCCAAAATGCTACGATGTCGTGTCCGCCGGCTTCAAGTGTCTCACTGATATTTTCAATGAGCAAGGCTGCGAGAATTATAATTTACAAGACGTCAAGACTAAATTCGAGTATGTAATATTAAATGAGATGAGACGCTTTGATTTAAAGAGTTTAGACGTTAACTGGCGCCATTCCAAATAGCCAACTTAAGATGATTATTTATCTACAGTTTGTGTGCAGATTTGGATCCAACTAGACCTTTAGATGCTTCCGGGGCAATTGCAGAACTATTCAGCACCATAAATGGAGTTGTTATGTACCACGATCCAGATCCAAAATCCTTCCCAGACACAAACTTAAACCGATTTTGCCGACATGTTTCATCTGAAGAACATGGTAAAACACCCCTGGAAAAGATTGCGGACAAGGTACGGGAAATTAACAAGCATCGTGGCACCGGATGTGCGGAGTTCCGTTTTGAAACCACAGTTGAATTTCTCCGCGAAAAAGAGTGGGACTCTTCCGCTGCAGTAGAAGGCTACCGGCAGTTACAGTGGCAACTCTGCAATGAACTTGGATGGACAGTAGCCGCAGCAAATATATCTCAGCCTTTTGGAAACTATCTGTCACCTTTTCTTCATGGAGAAATATGTCAAAAGCTCTTCGGGTAAATAATCCTTTAGTTCCTTTTATATACATAAATTCATGCGGCTATTTTCTCAAGACAAATCACAGCAATTCTTTTTAAATATCTGATTTATCTGCAGACTTTCAGAAACCGAAATGCGCTTGAAGGTCCTAAAATCAAATACGGACTTGGGTGGAAAAAATATTACAACGAAATGTGGCATATTCGTGAATGGTGATATGGATCCTTGGCACAGTTACAGTATCTCTAGCGCATTGGAAGCTGGTAAATGTAACAGAGCTGT
>JAHZND010000430.1:0-36660 GCA_027744115.1 Acrocyrtus sp. NNG-2020
TAATAATGTCTTAATACTTTACCATGTACTAAAAGATGTATTTTTGAAAATAAAAGTTTTACTTGTTAATACACAGATAAGTTGTGTCTAATTTTATAGGGTCTGACCATTGACTTATGACTGATAGCAGAACCTAAACCTAATGGCTTACTAACCTTGTCTACCCGCTTGAGTTGTCTTTATGATAATGTCTTCAGTTTTTGGTGTGTAGTGTACAACACAGAGAGCGCACAAAAAAACTTTATTTAACGTCTGAAGGGGCCCAGTGGAAATAGGTATACCTACATTCATTGTCATTACGCCGGCCCTTCAATACATCTGCTGTGCATACTTTCCTGGGCTTATATAAGAATGAGCTTACACGACTTGACTCTAAAAGCATAATAGTAGATAACTGTAAAACGCATAATCAAGGTTGATAGGTAGGTGGAGATACGTTTGATTTCACTTTAAAATATTTTAGAGCTTGAGGTGCCCATCAACTAAATAGACCAGATTTCGCTGATGTTTCGCAATCAATCAAATTACAAAAATGTTTATTCTTTAGTAAGCAAACGTATACAAATGTGACCCTTTCCTTCTTCTACCAGTGCCGGTTCAGTATTAAAAAAACTTACATGTGAGTATTGTAGGTATATCTGTCTATTCAACAACAATGTGCCATACGCGCTGGATCGGTGGCTGTATAAAAAACTGGTTTTAAAATCGTCCACTTTTTGTAAGGTTTAAAATTTACAACCTTTACCGTTCTCTACAAGACTAGTTCATACGCATTTTTAGGCATTAGGCATTTCTTCAATCAATATTAAAATCGAAAAGGAATGACATCATCATCAAATATTCCAGTAGTTATATCGCCAAGTTCGTACCCTTGTATTTATTACACGCAAGTCAATTACTGACAGGACAGGTAAGCGTAAACTATTCAAAAATAGGTTATTATTAAACATTGCAAAAAACGAAGGAGAACTCGAAGAGTTTTTTTAAAAATCAATTTCATTCATCCATTATCGATCAAAGTTTTAGCAAATAAAAATCTATTAATACACTCAAATTATTATCCAAATTGGGAAAATAATTGCAAGTTATGGACAATACGGAAACCTAAGCCGTAATCAAACCTTTAAATAAATAATATAAGACAGTCCATTAGAAAGACATTTTAATACGGAAATCTGCTGTATGAGAGGTTCATCCTATTAAAAATGTAATTAATGGAGACTATGGAGAGATCCTTGAAACCACAAAGTAAGTGCTTATAGTCTTGTAATAGGCTATAAGCACTATAAAATAATCGTTGATGATACTTCGTGACTTGATTCAATTACAGTGCATAGATAATGAGAAGCCGGGGGAATTGTCTAACAACAGACTATGTGAGAGCATGTAATAGGAGTGGGAGAAGAATCTGCAGTCTTAATATAATTTAAACGAAGTGTTTTATCAACACTAAGAAATGTTTTTTTCATTGGCTAAATGTCTATGAAAAAGTGCCCTTATAATATAATAATAACTACCTTAAATTTGGATGGATTCTATACCGAGCTGAAACGGCTGAAATGTGTACACACTTATTTCTCTGTGTACTTTTGTTTACTAAACGAAATTGGGTACGAATTTACTAATACCTGGTCTAACTTAAGGTGTAAGGAAAGTGCAAATAGTTTCGCTGACAGTGAACGCCTGCGTGCTGAGCTGAACGTGAATATGTCCAGTCGTAATGAAGGTAGGTATTATTATCTACTGTAGAGATTTTGCGGAAAATACAATTTAAAGTACCTTCTCTTCGCTCAAACAAACAAACAAACAGCTCCCTCTGCTTTTGTTGCGGACTAGTGCTAATCATAATTAAAAATAACCGCAACATTTACTCACGTGAAAACATAACCTCTTCTTGTCCTTTGCGACGTAGGCTAGGCAGGGATTTTAAGGTACTTTTTAATTTAGTATAAAAATAATGTGGTTTTATTTTCCTACCTGATACAAAGTCAAAAAATCCTGTGCCAAATTTTATGCCTTACAACCTTGTATAAGTTAGGTTACTTTGCAAGCACAATGGTCAGACAAACGTTGATCTGGTTCCATGAGAATACCACGTTGCATAAAAATGCCAAAGATAAAAAGCTTTATTACTGAAGTGTATAAATGGCTTTTACTGCAATTTTGTTACCTCCGTAGAGAATTCCATAATGTTGGAGTTACGATGTCGGTTTTCTTATATCAACTTTAATGCGTTTTCTGCAATGGGAATTTTTATCCAAAGTAGAAATTATGTTGTGGTCTTGAAATGAATATACAAAATATCATAAAAAATTTAGGTATTGCAAAACATGGCATATATAGGTATTAATATGTATAGGTAGCTTTTGTTGTTTACTATCTCATGGATATGAATATTACGCCATAATTATCGGTGAGAAAATGTTGCCGCATCCTCCCAATTCTGTACTTCCAGTTTAATTAAAATCCAACCTGTGAGTAACGAGCCACTAGAAAGGCATCATCACCTCATGCAGAAATGCCTTGCCTCATCTCGACCCAACTTTGCGAAACTGGTATTTCTACAGAGCGAAATAGCTGGTAGGCTTCTGGTAAACCGCTGCATGCGCGTGCATACCAGTCAGTGTCGTTTAAACAATGAAGGGCTGAAGAAGCAGTTTTTAGATTGTTAGCATCAATGTTACATAATAATTTGCATGTTACTTTACCAGCGAGTTGAACATTGTAAAAAAATTCTCATAAAAGATTTCATTTGTAAAGCCAGTGAGCATTGAACAACTAGCTGCTATATCCGCTGTCAACTTAAACTAAATTTATTTCGTAATTCCAATTTGCGGGAGACAATGCTAATGAAAGTTTTATAGTTCTCTATAAATAAAGTACACATTAAATTGAAAGTCAAACACTTAACCAGTTCGTTTCAATTCAAAAGTAAATCATATAAGTGCTTCAAAACTTCAATTTAGAGAGCCAACATGGAAAATGCTACATGGCCTTATATGGATCCCCCATTATTTGAGTCGTACTGGTTCGAGAAGTTTGATATCGTCCAGTCCCATAAATGGATGAGATTAAATTGGACTCTGAGCTTGTACATTTGTGCGACATACCTGACATTCATTTTTGTCGGAAAAAAGTACATGGAAAACAGGGCGGCTTTCGATCTCAATGGACCCTTAACCCTATGGAATCTAGGATTCTCTGTATTCTCCATCCTGGGGTTGTCAAGGTGTGGTCAAGAGCTGTTGCATGTCCTTACAGGCCCTAATGGATTCCATAGATCTCTATGCGTGAGGTAGGTCACGCATTGTTATTTTGGTGAAGGATATTGAGTTAAGACCTTCGCGTCTCGAACTCTCATAGAACAAAAATTGTTAATGCGTGGGAATATTTTTTTAGAGACGGTCATAATGAGCCAGCAGCGTTTTGGGTGAGTTACGGACCCACATGCGATGTAATTAAAATGTTTTGAAAAACAGTTTAATACTTTTCTATTGTTTCACGTAATTATAGGCATTCATGTTTACTCTATCGAAAGCATTAGAATTGGGCGACAGCGTGTTTCTTGTGCTCAGGAAGAAACCAGTCCCCTTTATTCATTAGTAAGTTCTATTTATTATTATTCATTGCCTATTATCTGCACTACATGGTTATAATTTACTACTTTGCAGTTATCACCACTCCGTTGCATTGCTAATAACGTGGTGCTTTCACTCTGACTATGAACCAATATTTCGATGGTTTGGAACATGCAACTATTTCGTCCATTCTATTCTTTACACTTATCTATTTCTTAAGGTTAGTTTACAGTGTTATTATGCTGTAAATGATAGACGGTGGAAAATTTCATGAGTTGTTTTTTCAAAATAATTTCCAGTCCATCGATATCAACTTACCCCGATCTCTATCCAAGGCCATTATATCCCTCGAGCTTCTGCAGATGATACTGGGTGTAATGCTAACTACCTATACTATTTGGATAAAAAGTTAGTCTTAATGTATATTTGAAATGGTTATTATATCAGTTTTATTTACCTTGGAAGTTGATAAGACAGCATGCAATTTTACTATTTTCAGCAATGGGAGGCGCATGTGAACGCACAACGATGGGAATAACGTTTCAAATGCTAACATATTTCTCGTTTGTAATTTTATTCTTCTTTTTATTTAAAACATCGTCGAAAAAAGTGTCCGATAATAATGGAGCTAGCAGGAAAAAAGTTTCATAGGTAAAGTTTATGTGATGAAAGTATTATTATAATTTCAACATTTTGTATTCGACTACTCAATTATTTTTTAAGTAGGTGATTAATGTCTTGATCATACGCTCTTGTTACCAGTAAAATTGTCTGCATAATAACTGACAAAAACTGCTTATATCTATGTACATTGATTGCTCTTGGGACTTACATTAATGTGGAGATGCTGAATTTTTTTTAAGTCGGGTGATTGCGTTTGTAATTGTTATAATACATACTTTTACATTCGGTATTTTGGCCTTCCTGAATAACACAGGATGACGCGTTATAATTATTACGAATAAATGGTTCATGATAAAATATGATCCTTTGTACCCAAATCACTGCGAATCTTTCTACTCTAACCTAAACAGGTAAGCATTGAATTATGAGTTCATAATATAAATACAACACCAGCACCTGCCCGTTTCGATCTAGGAATAGGAATCTTTGTCGGCACCGGCGCTATTGCATTATTCATTTATTTGCTGAAAAGGCTTACAATGTCACAATCACATGCATGCTTTCCGTTCATTACTGACAACATTTAGGAGCTGCGGGGCTGTATTTATTTTATTTATACTGTTAAACTGATAAAGATATTCCCTGATTAAATAGACAAATATTCACTTTCCGATGTAGGCGATGGGTCATCCTTTTTGTCCTACATCCTAAAGACCTTAAGAACTTGCCGATTTCTATAATGACAAAAAACGAATGCTATAGTCTGTCGCAGTCGATATAGGCATGCCATAGCTAATTCATCCAGAAACTTGGTACATATTCTGTGAGCATTGCCATTGCATTGCACACCATTATAATAGGGAATGGTTTACCTCACATGTATTACTATGCCCCGTCTGTAGGTAAACAGAATGGCGCAATATTCAACAATTCGCTTTTCGCTTCCATTTATGTTTTGTTTGTATCAGTAGAGGTAAATAAAAGACAAAAAGTTGAAAAAATATTAAAGCTCTTTGTTTTTCTATTTTAATATTTTCCTTGTATTTTAATGCTTGCTAAAAATCATACTTTAATTAATAAAAAATTAAATACAACCAGTCTTTGCAAGTGCCGTAATAGGAAGGAACTAGGAACAAAGCAGTGATTTTGATAACGAACTTTATCACAAAATTTGTTGGACATTGGATGGAGGGATGCGGTTGTGCAGAATTTGTTGTTATTAATACTTACTTGATTACTTAATTATTTAATTAAAACTTTAATGTTCAATAAGAGTTAGTGGTAGCGGTAGGAAGGAGAATATTTCTAAATTGTCGCCGCTGTGAGTTATTCCAAACCAGTGCCAGTGTTGTTGTGATTGCTGAAATGAGTTCAGGGCCCACATTGGGATTAGTAGGGAGCAATGGGAAAGTTGAAACTTTTCAAAGGGACAGTGATCAAAATGAAAAAGTTCCATGTCTTGTCGCAGTGTCTTCAATGGGCTCACACAATGAGGAAGAGACAAAGAAATCTGAGGCTACAGAACCGGGATCTAGTGCAAAATGTGCAAATCTAGAAACTGAACCAGAACCTGCAAAGAAGCCTCGACTTACCACGACTCTTCTTATTTTAAAGAAACCATCAGATAACACTGAAGATTATGTAGTAGCTAATGCAAATACTTCATTCGAAGAAGATCTTGAAGAAGGGGTCCAGGTCCAACGGCACCATAAAAAGAGTTAGACTGATTTCACATTTATTTTATTTAAATTTGGGATTGAGGTGAGGTGAGGGTAGAGAATGCAACAGTGAGTAAACAAACCAAAAGTAATCATAATCCTTTGTTTTGCTATTACTCACCGTTCCTGTACCCCCACACGGAATTTGTTAACAATTAGCAAATAATTTGTAATTAAAACATTATTATTAATGCAGTTTTTCAACATTAAATACAAACATTTAACAGAAAAAAAGAAGTCAAAGGAAAAAGTTTTATCCATGCCAAAGGCGAAACTCCAAAAGTTGATCGAGATGCAACAATCTATTACCAAGTTGACATCAAAGTATCGCCCAAGTCCGTTCGAACAAGTAGACAAGCGTCGCCGTACTCAAAGCACTTCACTCTTTCCTATGAGTGACACTCAGTGTTTGCAAAAATCACCCCCACTTTCTGCTCCAGTGTTAACGCAGGTACCATTCTTTCCTGGTTACAAGGGAAAACCCGTTTACCGCCGACGTCAAATCAGCTTAGGCAGTAATACTGATGGCAAGCGGCGATTCACTAGAAAGAAGCGGTGGGAGTCTGAGGAAATGAAATCCAGCGGAGTGACTACTCCAACACCTGAAAGTTTAAAGAAAATTCATCTATCTGAAAATAATGTATGGTCACCTATGGACGATTATAAACTTTTGGTCAACATGACACAGGTCAGGTGTAGATAAATAGCTAGCTATATCAAAAAGAATTTCAAGAGTTAAGTCACATGTGGGAGTTAGGTCTTTGATTGTATATTTAATTTTACAGACAAGGGGTAACCTGGATTTTGTATTTGCTGGGACTAAATTTTCGTGCTTTTATACGTTTGATGAAGTTGTTCAAAGATGGGAAGTTCTACTATATGATGAGAAAGCTGGAATTTTATCTCAAACAGCGATAAACAACTTGCATCCATTGGTAAAGGCCAAAATTCAATCTGAAGCCCTTTTCAGTGAAGAAGAAGAAAACCTGTTGAGAACAATTAGATCGGTATGCAGAATATCTACATTTCTAGTATTTCTTCACATTTTATTTCTCATTTGGAATGTTGAATGTGTGATAATCTTCCGGTGACCAAAATGGCCAATTTGGCATTAACATAACAACTGCCATGTGTAGCGTTAATGTTTACTTTTATAAAACAGGTCTCTGGTGGAGCACCTGAACTTAGCTGTTTTACCAAATTATTGAAGGAAAATCCACACATATTTTACAACAGAACGGCTAGAAAGTTGTTGTTGCATTGGCTTGACATGAAGCATTTTCATTTACTTGATGGGCAAGATGGTAAGAAATTACATAAGAGCTTGGAAAGATTTGCATTTGTTTTGTTTTACTAACAAAAAAGACATGATCAGATGCTTGACTCTATATTTGTTATGATAGTACGAGATTTCAAGGACCCCTTCAATTTATTTGAGTTGAAAGATAGTGCGTATTTAGCATCTGTACCGGATACTGCTATCTACCAAGAAATAAAAACGGAAAGCAAGTATGAACTTATATGTACTTTATTGTGTTTGCCTGTCAGTTGACAACATGCTTGCAACCGAAGATTGAGGCGTCTCATGCGTATTTGTTTTTTAGACTTGTGAAGCGACAGATTCGCCAGTTGGAAGAAGAAATTGAGTCTTGGCAGTGCATGCAGGAATTGGTTGTATCCGATGGTACAACAGACCTACACTCCATTTTCTCAATCTCAGAGTTTGATGATCAGACGTATGCAATATTACGTGGGAAACAAGTCCGATACTGTATGAGATCAAAAGAAGTAAGCAATGATGCTGCAATAGTAAAATAGTAAAAACTTAAATAAAGTCAATAATTAAATTATAAATAATCATGGTTCAAAACGATTTCTCCAGATCCTGCTAGGACGACATAGCACAAACAATAAAGTAGATGCTGATCTCACCTTGGAAGGCGCCTCAGGAAAAGTTTCCCGACGCCAGGCTGTAGTTCAAATGCGTGACTTTGGAGAGTTTTATTTAATTAATCAGGGCCGCAATCCAATATTTGTTGATAATAATCATGTTCCATACGGAGCAATGACAAAATTAAGCGATGGTTGTGTCATTCAGGTATGCAATCAACAGGAAATATAGTAGTCTGGCTCTGGGAGAAGCGATTATTTACTGCAAATTAGCATGAAATAAAAAAGCATTGTGATAATATATATTTTCCTCTATTATTATACAGATCACCCATATAAAACTCATTTTCAAAATCAACGACAAGCTTCTAAAGATGGAAGTCGGCAACGAAATTAAAAACGAAATTCTCAACGCTCGATATAAGGCACTGGATACTTTTCCAACGCCAACATATTCCCCAGTTTCAGCGAAAGCAGGAGCCATAAATGGCGATTCGTTTGCACCCCCACCAACTCCAAGATATACAGCGAGTCCAAAAAAACGTATTTCTGCAAGTGCTAGCAATTCTCCTGACTTAAACATAGGCATTCTTAGTCCTCAAGCTACACCATCACAAAATGTCAGGCCTCTAGGATCATCACCAAGTGCACTAGGAAATTTTGGAACTATTCCGCTACCTTACATCAGTAACGACTTGACCATACGACCAACCTCCCAGCCATCTGTAATGTTTCCTTTTGTTATGGACTTGGGAGCGAAACATCAATTGTCAAAAGCAATGATAACTACTAGTGCTTTACCATCAAACAGTGACAATGACGTATTCAAAAAACCAGCTCCTGTATCTGTTGTAAAACTCTCAACGGCTAAAGCTACGTCAACTCGCACATTGTCACCAAGTTCTTCCCCTTCCAGTTCAGCTTTTGTAGCAGTATCTGGAGTATCGTCCAAGGTTTTAACTAGCACTATAAGTACTAGTAGTAGTACTACTACTATAGGAGACTCTACAACAGCTACTACAGTAGAATCTCCTGTGCATCTCCCGTGACAAAGTCATACCTACATAGAAACTTTCATAATGAAAGTACTCTGATTTTTAGTCGATTTTATCAAATGAGGTCTCAACTTAGAGCTGATGAAGGCAACTCGAGACCATTTGTATATTTTTAAATTCTGAATTAATAAGTTTAAATTTATTAAATAAAAAAAGTGCATTTATTGTTTATTGAATGGAATGAGTAAAATAATCAGTATATATATGTATATCTATATATTAATTATAATAAGTCAATAATTGGTGATGTTTTAAATAAAAGAACCTTATAAGTCTAAATCATGATTTCAATACGTAAACATACATAGGTGATAGGCATATCATGTATAATGGGACCCTGTTATCATTACTCCAACCAAATGAAGGACGGAACGGAGGAGTGAAGATCAAAATCACAAAATCAGAGCACTTTTAGGTGATTTTATTAGTAATTCCAGTTGTAAAGTCTTTCTTTCTTAATCCAACGTCAGTTTCCATTAGGGAGATGAGGAATGATGATGCGATGTGCTAGTGCTGTATAAATTACCTAGTAGCAGCAGTAAGAAAGCAAAATTGACCTGCTGACGTAAGGCAAGATGCAGCATTCTAGTGTCTAGCTAGCAGCAAGCCACTTCATAGTTTGATACATACATACTCCTACTCTTCTATACACATACGCGTGACTACAGTAAAAAAGCGCAAGCGGTCAGAAAGAAGGCGAAATGAAGTTTATGAAATACCTAAGAAAGAACACACAGGTGACAGAATAGATGCCGTGTTGTATACAAAGTTGAGCAAGTTACATCCAAAACAAGAACCGAGTGTGATACTATGATAATGCTATTAATAATACATTATTAATTAGTGCACAATACATTTAAAACTTGGAAGATATTTAAACTTAGGTTCCTCTTTTAAATCAAATAAAATATCTAAGAAATCTGCCGGCATGGCGCACGCAGGTCAGCAGGCAAGACCATTACCGCAAGCGAAAGAGGCTCTACTAAAGGCTTACAACAAGCGGTTAAAAGACAGTATTAAATCCATGGTGGATAACTTCTCCGGTAAGTATTGCAATCAAATAAAATTGTACACTTCAAGCTTATTTTTGTAAACAAACATGAAGAGTTCTAAAAGATAAGTCATCAATTTGCAAACACAAAGCAAGCGACAATCCTAGCTAATGAGAGTGAAAAAATTGAATTCAAAATCGCCTGTCCTTGTATATTGATATTCAGAGATTATCAAACTTGTACCAGTGGAGAGTGAGTCCCAGGTATTCCGAGCTACACAGGCTGACGAAGACCACTTTAAGATGACTGTTAGGGCAGCGAATATGGTAATAAAATCACTGCTTGATTTTGATTCCTGTCCTGATAATATTTTGAAAATGTGAAAGTGAAAGATAAAAAGAAAGTACTTTTTTTTAATGACAAGAGTAACAGTAAGCGTAAGACAATAATGTGTTTAATGTGTTATCAGCAAGGATAAGCACGTACACTGAAATAAAAATTCAGTAATTAATTATTGTATTATAACTATTCGTGTACATTTGAAGTTACAAGACAAGGGAACTAGGAGTATTTATATAATTATTGTTGTACCATGTACATATTTTAATGTAATAGTATGTCTACCTACAATTTGCTAGCTGTCAAGTGGAAAATAATAAATAATTCATAGGATAAATACTTATTTGTAAACATATAATGTTACCCAATTAAATCGTTTTTATTAAATATTTTATTTTGAACTACTTAAACTAGTCGTCTGTTTAGTAAACAGATTCATGGGGTATTAAGATTTTAAAATATATAATAGAAAGTTAAGTAATTATGCGCAATCGTAATGCAACATCATATAGGCCCTGTGTTTACATTTAGCTGACCATATAGAAAAACAAGCATCGACCAGAGTCATAATATAGTCAGTCACATGTACTAGTATCTCGTCACATCATCATAATCACTTTCCGATGTAGGCGATGCGTCATCCTTTTTGTCCTAATTTAGGACTTCTAAAGTACTTTTTACACATGCATTTTTTTGCTCCTTGTCCAAAAATGTTTGTTGAATCTTTTTTGTGAATCGGCAATATTCAATGTGCCCTGCACTAGTTTCATATTTATGTAATAATAATCTCATGAACAATGTAGCGTGTGATTAAAAATAAACTGTACGCTTCATCGCAGCACTTCTTGGGGGAATATTTCCGGCGTGGATTTTTCATCCTCATGTGAGAGACATATAATGCCAAAGTTGCGAGTTCGGATTGAGTCATAGTGTGCGTGACCGTTATGAAATATGATTATGGATCTTATGATTGATTTGTCCGAGAACAGATTTTACATAGGTAAATAGGTACTTTTATGATTACTAAATAGTCCTTAATTCCTGATTATAGTTCTACTCTACGAGTCTTACTTGACAGATTTTCCAATTTGTCTACTAAATAATATTTTGTCGTCATTTATTACAAACATGATTCAAAGTGTCGGACAGACAACCCCACGTGCCACGATATAGTTTTTACCTGGTGATTTGCCTCTCAGCCTATTGTAAGATATGGAGACGATACCTATTCTGTTCCATACGACTTTTGTCTTATGAATATGAAACATTCAATATTGTCATCTCCTCAGCGAAATTAAACATTATTATGATGGATGTAGGTAGGATTGTTTGGATATGGTAATATGATACACATACCTATCTATCGAGCTTCACTAAAAATCCATCAGAATGCGAATCACAAGGCCATTAGCTTGGGTTCAAAGTACATGTGTACATATAAAAGCTCATGTCCACGTAAGTATTATACAGAAATTGAACTTATTCATGGTCACAAGCAACCTGTTTCTTTTCACTTCACACACTAATCACAAAAATTGAATCAGTATCACAAGATTACATTGGACGTTTACGTTGAAAATTTCGCAGCGTTCAGAGCAACAACGTAAGCAAGCAACACCGATATAAAAAGCATTTTTGAGTTCCTGAGTTGTAGTTACAATTTGATTACAGTGAAAGCAGTATTAAAGTAAAAATAGCAGCTAGCAGCACAACAATTAACTTTTGTTTCATTTATTTACAATTTCGTTACAAAATCAATAGCATTGCTGCAAAACTAAGGATTTTGAGATATTAAACTATCACCTTTCAGCACTAAAATTTTCAAAGATGAACGGCACTTCCAGGGTCCACGTGCACAAAAGCACAATTTATCTGGTTCGGCAGTAAGTTGACAAATATGAAATTTAATTATGCAATGCATTAACTAGTTCCCCATCGCCATCAGCATTAATAGTAAATCCTATCCTGTTGTAACCTGTATATTTACTATTTCTTTTCTTATAATTATAATGAATTTTATTTTTTCAGTGGAGAAAGTGCAGCAAATGTAGCGCAGATAAACTTCCCACCAGAAGAGGACATTCTCACGGAGAAAGGAAAATCGCAAGCAGATCTTCTGGGAAAGCATCTTAAAGACGTCGCTTTTACAAAAGCTTTCGCCAGCAATTATGCAAGAGCACGAGACACGGCTAACTTCATTCTAACCAACTCCAATATGGAAGACAAACCAGAGCTGAAAATTGATGAACGTATCCGTGAACGAGTAAGAAATTATGCCAAATATTGTGAATAATTTATCATCTACACTCTGGATGATTACAACGCTAATCATCAAGGCTAAGGCTTTTCTAAGGAACGAAAACCGGAAGCGTATTTCATTAATTAGTATGAGTTTCAATTTCCATCTTTTTAACTTTGTAGGAGATGGGAGACTTTGTTGGGAAATCGTCTCATGTCGCCTTCAAAGAAGTTGCTGCTGCTTTTAAGCAAGGCACCCCTATACATAAATTTGAAATTCCTGGAGCTGAAACTGTCGCCGACTTCGATGGACGAATTGATTCCTTTGTGGATGTGAGTTAATATGTTAATAACAGTTAAACAGTTTTATTTTACTGTAAGCTTGAAATAAAGGGGTTGAATCTCTCATAATTTTTTAGGATCTCTTTAAGGAACTTGGCCAGTGTTCAAAACCGGAAACAGTTCTAATCGTATCCCATGGTCTAACTATAATAAGACTGCTGACAAAACTTCGTGAACCTAGCAAAGGACTTTCACTCCAGTCTTGGACCGTAAAGAGTGCATGCATGCCCATGAAAAACACTTCCTATCACATCTTTACAGTAGAGGTCCCCTCCCCCGATTGTCCAGAGAAAGATAAGAAAATTCATTTAGAATTTCTGCATTACCACCAACGTCATCACCTCCAAGAAGGAACTGACCGGAGTGGCATGACAATTCCTGAAGAGGCAGGACCAGTTGCAATGTTTCTCCTAAAATTGGGCAATATGGACTCCGACTCTCCTGCCGTAGATAGATGCGTTCAACAGTAATTTGTCGTTTTATCTTCGCAATCCAACATGTAATTATATGATAGATAGCTTTCCGTTTTAATTACTAATTAAGAGAGGACGCGGATAATTTAAAAAATAAAATTCATGTGTCAAACTTTCTAACATTGATCCTGAATCTTGAGCCAAGTCACATGCTCAGCATAAAACTTCTGTATAATGTTGAATTTGTTAAATTAAATAATGTCTTTCATTTTCAATATTCATTACTAAATGGCAATTACCATCCTTTTAAATAAATATTTCGAGATTGAGACTCATAGATGCATGTGCTGACAATTGGCGTTGACAGTCAAATCGCCACAACGCCATCGTCGCCTTCATCAATCATTGATCATGCATGCGAAATGGGAATAGCAAAACTACACCCACACTAGTTCCGGTTTCCCCTTGTTGTGAGCTGAGCTTGGGCTCTTTTCACTCTGTTCTGTTGAGCTGCTACTGCTGCTGATCATAGATCTGCTTCAATGCGAAGAATCTTGTCAAATTTGCTTCAGTTGTGTTGTGAGAGCCGGAGAAAAAAGTTGATCCCATTTATGGACATGATCTCAGCATGGCGCGAATAGGATGGATATTTGTGGCAGGATTTTTATCCAGGTTTTGTTTGTTTTTAACTAACTTCAATAAAATTTTCCAGAAAAGGGTTGAAATTTCTACACCGCTAAATTCCTGGCTAAGGGGTAAGTAACTTGATTTTCCGCTACTGTTTGGCCGTTTGGAGGTGTAGGCGTGGTACACAAAGGCGATAAAAACTTTCAAAATTAATTAGAATTAATTACGTACAAAAATTATTAAGTAGAGTAGTGTTGGTCTGGGGTGAGTGGTGGAATCAATATTTTGTATTTGTTTCAGTTCAAGAAGGATTATTTTTGAAGAGCAAGCAAATTAGTCCGTATGCCGGTGACACTTACCATGAAACACCAATTACACTGGTATTGGCAGAATATCTGGAAGGTCTTCCGGATATCTGTCTTTATCTGGTCTTCATCATTTGTGATCTTCTAACGGCAGCAACTTTGGCAATGGCTGTAGAAGAAGCTCGCCGCTTTTACGTACATAATACAACTTTTAAATCTAAACTAATATTACGTGTCAATGGCATGTAGGCTTTAATTAATGTGCCGTATTGTTTTTAATTATTAACAGATGATGAGATCACAAAAAGAGTCAAAATACGTATCAGAAGCAAAGCAGTTGGAAATACGGGAAGATGAAAATTACGCACAGTATGTTATCATGTCATACCTGCTGAATCCATTTTGTGTCATGAATTGTGTTGGTCAGACGACAACAGTGTTCGGAAATCTAGCTTCCGCCGTGGCTATATACAGCATGCTGAAAGGTTCGGTTCGGAATACTAGGGCTTGATTTATTACAAAATTCAAAAAGCTTGCTGTGTTGAATTATAAAAACTTAATACTAAAAATGACAAATGGAACCAATTTGATTTTAATCTAGGTCATCGATTATTGTGCGGAATCAGCCTGGCATTTTCTGCGTACCAGTCACTTTATCCGATTAGCTTAATTTTTCCTGCTGTGATTTGTATTTATCACAAAGATGTATCTAGCCGAGGCAAGGCCTGCTGGAAAGCATCAGCTGCAAAGACGATCTTGTCATTTCTTCTCCCTTTATACGCATTTTTGGTGTTATCCAAAGAGATATGTAATGGATGGGACTTTCTTAATCAAACTTATGGCTTTATGTGAGATACTATTTATTATATTTATACTTTTACAAGAATTACAAGTATATATAATCGTGCAGTTCGGAATGACATAATTTTGAAAGTTCTTATTTTCTTTATAGACTTAATGTTCGAGATTTAAAACCAAACATTGGACTGTTTTGGTATTTTTTCACGGAAATGTTTGAGCACTTTCACCTTCTGTTTATTTGTACATTCCAAATCAATGCTTTTATCTACGTCATTCCTCTGACTATTCGTTTTTTCGATGAACCATCACTGCTGATTTATTCCTTCCATGTTCTCCTTGCAATCTTCAAATCATACCCGTCAATTGGAGACGTTGGTTTCTACTTGGCACTGCTTCCCATGTGGAAGCACTTATTTCCATGTATGTACACTTTGAGATCAATCGCCGTTCACAATTAAATGACGGCTTTGTTGCAGTAAGATAATTTCTTTCTTCTTTTCTTTTAGTTATGCAACAAAAGTTTTTGGTGGGTTGTTTCTTCATCGCCACCGCTGTCCTGGCTCCAATTCAGTGGTATCTTTGGATCTATTCAGGATCTGCAAATGCGAATTTCTATTTCGGAGTTACCATTGCGTTCGGCACAGCACAGGTATTGATATTACTAATGTATATCTTGAATTTTTCCAAATATTTTGATGCGATACAATGTATTTCATAACGTTCATTTTTAACTTCTAGATATTCTTGCTAACGGATGTACTACTTGCATTTTTAAAAAGAGAATACTATTTAAAACATGGAATGTCAAAGGAAATCGATGGAAAGCCTGCTGGATTAAACTTGAGATGAGCCAATTGTCACTAACTTAAAGTTAGAAGGATGCATTTATATAATTTTGTCTTATGTGTATCTCTTAAGGTGTAAGGTCTTCCTCCTTTCTTTGTCATCCAGAAGTTCCAAAAATAAGTGTTCGATGTTTTCTTGTACATATTATTTAAAAACTCAGTTGTGCTATATTATATTATCTACTAACTGCTTTTGAGTGCAAATACGATAAAAAGAATTTCTTATAATAGTCATTTTCAGTCAAAATTGTTTTCATTGCACTTTTAATTTTTATTTCTGACATTCTGAGCATATGAGCATTTATTAGGTACAGAAGATTTTAAGAGTAGTGATAAGCCTGATTAATTGGTGAATTCATATACATTCGAGTGTTTGCTTTCAACTAAGTAAGAATTTTCTATTCTGCCGGAGGAGGACAGCATTCCCAGTTATCACCCCACCTTTCCTTCTCTTCAGTTCTCTTTTTCAATATTTGACAAGCATCTCGCGGGGTCGGGCAACACAATGGTTTGATTTCAAACTTGCATGGTATTTCTCCTCCCAGAAGTTTAAATCTTGGCCTCAAATCCCAAATAAAGTCCGCCTATACGAATAAATATTTAATTTACAAGCGTTAGGTTAGGTAATTTAGATTTTTTTACTAGGCAGAGAAAATTATAAAAATGTAACTACGTGCCTCGTATGTTGAAAAATGATCAAAAGGAGGTCTAGTGTCTGCTGGGCGACCCCCTTCTAAGCAATAGTAGGGCATGCATTTTGGTGGAAATCCTTTTTCACTATACTCATCTTGTGCTTTTCTGGCCTTTTCCTACATAAATAAAACATGATAATGAAGCTTTAAAAAGCACATAGCGGAATCTCGTAAATCTTATGCAAGTAAAGAAAAAATTCGGCAATTTTTACTTGATTCTCTCTTGAGCAATATTTTGGAACATCTGACAGCGGAGGAGTTTTGTAGGATGATCTGTAGAGGGATTCGATGCATTCAGGAGGATACCTAAATAAAAAATATATGGTACCCATTAACGTGGATCCTCATAGGGAATCGAATTCACAATGTCCCTAGTTTGTAGTTTCGTCAACCTTTGGAAATGATCACTAACTGGATGTTTGGATTACATACCTGCATCTTTCTTTCTCCAGTTTCTCCATCAGTCGATACTTGGCTTGCTTTATTGCTTGCTGTGTTGGAAATTGATTTTGAACAGGGCATTGCAAGGTCCCACCTGCACACAGCAACTTTGGCCGTCGCGGCGGAACCCTAGGGTCAGGTACATACCTAAGGATACAAGACAGTGATACTGATAACGATACTAACACTGCACTCATGCCGCCCTTTAGATCAGTCATTCATAAAAATTCACCTGGGCGTGTTCCATGCAATGGGGTACTTGCGACTTGGAATTGTTGCTGCCTGATGCATTTTGCATGGATATTCACATCCACAGCAGGCATCGCATAATTTAGAATCTTCAGGGCATGGACAGCAAGGAATGGGTTTGGGACAGCGACAGCAATCAGAAGTATCCGTTCCAGGCTTGATTAGATTCTCCTTAATGAGTTTGGGTTGTGGGCGTTTCATTTTTTTCGTCGAGTACCTAATTTCTATACTAGGAGCTTGATTTTGCTAAAAAATAAATAGAACATAATTAAGCTATGTAGGGAAGTACTATTTTGTGACCTTGAAGATGAAGGAAGCATATTTCATGAGTTTAAATTGCGGAAAATTTTGCTTAACAATGTAGCAAACCTGATTGCAATCTTCGCAGTCATCCGGACGATTGGGGCAAACTATTCCAACATGCTTTTGTGGCATGTCGAATGCACGGGAGTACGTTGTTTCAGTAGAAATAGGACATAAATACCGCTTTGTAAGGGCTGGTCTCTACAATGGAAAGATTGAAGTTTGACATATGTATTTGTGGTTTTTGTTAGGATGCAAAGAAATCAAATTGCAAAATTAGTTCCTCATTTTGTAATTTTCAGTAAAACGCTGTCAGTTTAGCATGATTGATTACATATTGAGGCTGAGGTCCGACTCCATCGACCACACGATGTCGTCTAGCTGACGGATCGTTGAAAATGCATTCGTTATAGTCACGATTATACACTGATTCGAAACGTGATCTATTTTAAAATGAATATAATTACATAAGTATTAATCCAGTCCATTGAAGTACTTTCGTGATGTGATATAGGTATGTTAAATTGATGCTATTATGCCCTGAAAGGCAAAACTATAATCTTATGCTAACCCTTCCCCTGGAGCACTGTAATCAACACAAGGACGGGGCCCAAACCTCGGCTGTTTCGCAAACGAGTACTGTAATTCAAAAAAGATTGTAGCATGGATGATTTAAAATAATATTTAATGAACATGTAAATCTTCTAATATTGATTTTACCCGTTTCCACACATCTTCGGGCTGAATGAACTGGGGAGCAAAGCTTTCGGACACGACTGGATTTCCCCATTGCTTATAATTATCACCATAATCCGAGTCGCCAGTTCTTTGCTGACAGTGTTCGGGGGCAGAAATTCTAAATAAATTCAATTCAATATTAAGATGTATAAGCTGCAACGGAGAGCCCCATCGGTGGTGCTTCCTTTTTCTAATACCTTCTCATGATATTTCATGCATAAATAATTGCTTTAGTATTTTTTAGACTTTACCCTCCCCCTGTGGCAGGAAAGCAATCACACATTGTATTACAGTAGTTAGTCGACTTTGTTCTGAGTTAGACTTTTCTCGTTGGAAATATTTGTCGGTGAGGGTCTAGATTAACCTTTGGGTGCAAAAGTTTATGATTCGGTATTCAATTTGTTATGTTACTTCTGAAAAAGAATTTCGTTATTCACATCATTACTGAGACAGGAAGTTGTACTCAAAGGTGTAGTTATGTTACCATAGGACAAGGACAAGTACAGCGATTATCGCTGCGATGTGCATAGGATGCGGCTGGTGATGACTGATGACCAGCGCTTCAATTCAGAAGTAGGGTGGCTGATATAATAAGAGCTGAACCCTGAACTACCCAATGAATTGCGAAATCTGGAATTGTAAAAACAATGTCAATATAAAAAAACTAGTGGTAGAGTGGTAGTGAGTGTTGAATTTACAGCCCTTCAATCAAACTAGGTAAGTAAATACTGATTTGCACAGGTACAAGTAAATAAATACATACCTATGCACATATACTTACAAAGTGAGTTTTACAGCAATGGTAGTCATTTGATACTTCTATACCACAGTATTTTTATTTATACCACAAAATTTTAGTTGTGCTCGCGATTATTATAAATTGTGCAACCTTGAGCAAATTATTCAAAATTCCAATAATTTCAGATTGCTGGCGATAGGGATACCTTATACTTTTGTCATTCCTAGCTAAAAGTACCTAGCTACATATTTATGCAAGCATTTCTCTGTATCAATGAGAAAAGATGGTATGATAAATAAGATTAAGGTATTTTCAAAGCAGATTTGCAGCGTGCAGACTGGAACTTGAGCGACATGGTTATCTCAAGACTAAAAAAATACTTGAGGGCTTGCGCAATGAAAACTTCCTGTTTTTCATGTTAAGTTCGCTTAAACGCAGATAATTATTTGTCTATGACTTGATATGCCTTTGTTACAAATCCAATTCCAGCAATCATGAGAGTCAAGTTCTCCGCTTGTATTTTTCAAATGGTTTCCTCTGGTTTCGTTTCGCCTCATTTTGGTTTAGCTATGCTTAGCTTGCTATTGTAGAAGGTTTCTAGCTGAAGTCCCAATATGGACCCTTTTTAAGGAACCTTCTAATTAAAAAAGTTAGACTTTCTTTCATAGATTTAAACTATATGACACACACAATTCTACTCACTCATACTCTACTCACACTTGGATTGTACTGCTATAATTAGACATATTAGCTATATACCTATAAGTCATTTAATTTTTCCATGAACTGGGGAAATCCGAGACTTATCTTGTGTTGCTTGCCTGTTAATATCAGTTTTCGTTGAAAAGAACATGCTTCTCATGCATTTAACCAGATACGTAATTTGAATACAAAATGAAAAGGCCTTTCCCCTTTGGATTTTTTGTTTCAATTAATGCCACGTAATTTGCCTGCGATAAACCGATAAACTTCGATATGTTGCTCACATAAATTATTAGTATTTCGCATGAAAACATGTATTACACAAGGGTAAAAAACTTGGGAATTGGAAACTCCTGTCCGGTTTTTACACAGAAGCCAAGCGAAAAAATTTCAAATTACGCACAAAACTCAAATGCTACTTCGCACAAAAAAGTACGAATTTTCATAATTATAATGTCTTTTTCAACAATGTAATGTGTCGGGAAACTCACAATGTGAGTAGAGCAGTAAAAAATCGGGTTTAAGCTTGCTATAACACTACTATATGTAGCACTAATCGCTCAAAGGTACAAAGTGTAAAATATTTTCCAATCTGGTACGTGAATGCGTAAAATACAAATCATATTCTTCCAAGACCACATAGTCTTGTAACCGACAGAGATGAGTAGGATACTGATTGATACCTACAAAAATAATTTTCCCAGTGAAGCAATTTAATTTTCGCTTTGGCCTGGTCGACGTGTTTTGATATATGTGCACGTGTTTTTAATTATCTGTTGATTAACTTTTCAAGCGTAAAATCCCCTTTCTCTGTTAAAATCCACATTTGACGTCAGAGAGCCACTTTCAAAAATTCATTGACATTTCCTACAAGTTCAATTCCTTTATTTCTGTGCGTGCTTTGAGGTAGCGCTGTCTGTGTGTAGGTTCAAGGCTCAAGTGTTGACTCAATTTAGCTTTCAGGTATGCCTATGCGGAATGTGACTTAATGTTGTTCTTTCTAGAAGCGAGTAATCACGCTTCATAAAGAACAAAAGCTGAAGTTTATATGTTAGCATTTTTACGTATTGCGCTATGCAAAATACAAGTGCGCAAATCGTAAGTTTGCTCATTATTACGCTACTGATAATAACCACAAACTGATATTAATACTGAAGATGAAGGTAGAAATTATTAGGAATTGCGTAAATTGACTTCCAGTTTTTTAAGACTATTGCTCATATCCCGCAAACATTTGCAACTCACTTTTGTCTTCTATATTTGTATCGTCTTTATGCTTTTAAGATTTAACTTATTCAAGTTCTTTAATAATTTAGTTATTTTATTGCGTCACGTCTTCCTTATTTCCGGTTTTCTCAGTAACACATTTTGGCCAATGCGGTAAATAAATTTGTCTCGATCGTATACGGATGACGATACTGAAGTTGAGGTTCCTTCATCTTTAGGTCGCCTCTTCCCTCATCGTTCCTTCTTTCGGTGACCTTTTTGCTGGTGCACTTTATTTGACTGGACAATGTAATTTGTGTTTGGTTTTCCCAAGCTTGCGTCATTCAGTACTGTAGGCTACACAAAAAACTTCCTACGCATGGAAACTTAGGGAGATGAAGAAAAGTTCAAGCAACTTTAACAAATTTCATCCTGTTGCTGACTGGCAAACCTAATCTAACCTTACTTTGTCGCACTGTTATTAAATATGTTTAATTAGCCAAGATCTAGATCAATATCAAGGTTTTGTACTTGTAGCTGATAACTTACAGCTTTACTATCTTATTTATGTGCCTATGTGCGTAGATATTACATTGTATTTGTAGCATGCATATAGCAAATATTTTTAGCAATAAAGGAAACTTGAGGAAACGATGAGATTTCGACCTGTTACATTTCGACATCTTTTCGTCATTCACTGGATATTACAGACGAACCGTGGGAATCTTTCTCAAGACAAGACTAGTATCAAAAAATCCCCAGAAAAGCATGGTGGTATACAGGTACGTCATCTTCGTACTGTGTGAAAGATTGACAAGAAACTAATAATAATAATAATAATTCAGAATTACAATTGTTGTAATATAGATATAATGCTAACTATAAGAATACCTACGTTACTAGTAATTATGAACACACTGCTAAAATTATTTTTATCGTCATAAAGCTCAAGAAGGAGATCAAAATTTCTCCCATCTCCTTTTTCTTTCCTCGGCTAATCCTTTTCTAAATCCTTCCCGCATCCTTGCATTTGTATTTGTACACACTAATAGCTCTTTAAATAATCCACAGCATAATCCACAGCTAATGGAAATGCGGAATGTAGAATATATACATACTATATGTAGGTATGTATGGTACTGGTACTAGTCTTACTTAAGTCTATTTATAAAACTCATTAACTAGATTTTCGTCTTGGATTTTATGCACATTTATTTAGTGCGAAAGCAAAACCATCAAGTTTACGTGACCATTTTACGAGTCCACATTAATACTAGTATCAGTTCTTATTTCACACACAGGTGCAGATAGCGAAAAGTACATGAAAGTGGCTCCAGTTCCAGCTTTAGAGCCTAGGTATTAGGTGTTAGTTCATTTGTTGGGTCGACGCCCTCGAGTATTTTCTTCCTCTTGAATTTTCGAATATCATCTACATATCTGGATACATTAACATTCATGCTCATTTTTAAAATTTGTTGTGTACCCTTAGAAAATTTAGCTAAGCACTGTAAAACCAGCTATTAATAATTCGATGGCAGTGGCAAGTGGCAAACCTACACGGATATTTCCCTCTTATGAAAATCAAAATATTTCTTTAAAAATACGAGGATTCCAACATAAATTTTATAATAATCTACGACTGCCTGGCAAAAATTAAAAGTACATAGATACCTATGTGAAAATGTGAACAATGCTTATATGTTTCCACAATCATACTTATGATGCCTACCTTTAGAATGGGTGGTCGTGACACAGAAATAATGGTTGTTGATTTTATTACACTTACCTACTCATGTATACATATTAGGGAATGGCCCTTTGTCGGAATTGATGTTTGTCATTCATTCAGACTTGATAGTTTCCCCAAATGTTTTAGTTCACCTCTGATTCTCATTCTTCCTTGGACATTGAATGGAAAGATAAGTATTAGCGAAGTGTTCACATTCACACTAGCGACTAGCCTCAATGCTTTTACGTGCATGCATTACATATGCATCTTCGTTTTATTGAATTGCTTATGATATCTGGGACAAGAGCTGCGTGATTCACCGCTATCCATCTTATCAAGGTATTTTACTACATCTACCTCACACCTCATGGAAATCACTTTACCATACCGTTGGACTATGAGTTCGCCCTGGTTTGATATGAAACAAAGAAAAAGTCAAATTAATGTCCGTAAAATCATTATCTTATCAATAATAAAACCTTTTACTTACGAGGCGGCTTTAGTAGCACATGAACGAAGCATGCAAGTATGGAATTACGGCAAAGATGAACATAAGGCATGAGATGAAATTCATAATGCCAGATTCAGATTGTCAGTGAGATAACAGATTTGAGCATGCATAATATACCTTACCCAGTTTTTGTAGCAACAGAATGAGTGACAAAAAGAATTGATTTTCATGGATGCTACTATTAATGCAATAAATTACTGTTTACGAAATACGATGCCATTTCCTGTACAGGCAACTCACTGGCGTGACTTGGTAATATTGCTGAATAACTCCAGTAAACATAATCCTGGTGTGGACTTGGTCACGCGTTATACTAATTCTGAAGAATCGACGACCTATGTACTTCATTCTTCGTGTCCAGTTCATGTACTTTACGGGTTGTCTTGCTTTGTGTAGGCATAATAGAGTAATGCTCCAGCCAGTAAAACGACAACAAACGATTGCAAAATTGTAACTAAAATCTTTTTTCACGTTATGCACCGCGTCCGCGTGTCACTTATTCATAGCTACTCCAAAATGCTAACGCTAAGTTACATGGATATCTGAATAGGACAAAAGTGAAATGGGCTCTTCTGTGGTAGTGAAAAACCGAATTTGTATACATAATATAGGCAAGGTAGTATAGGCTGTTGATAATAAAAGCAAACACAGTACGTGTACGCGTATTTCATGATACGGGCTGTAAAAGCTAGAACTTGCTGGCTCAATTTTGCTCTTTATTCAACGAAAAGTAACGAACTTACGGTAAAGATGACAAATTTTAGAATTTCCCTTTGATTTGATCTTTAGACAATTACGTAAAGATAAGTCCGGAACATCATCAACTATGAAAACTGCAATCTGCAATCATTAAACTTTAAAAACTTTAATAGTATTAGTAAAATAAGTTAATTAACAAACTCATTAGGCTTTTCCGACGGAAGTTAATACTGCTCACAAGAAAGGCATTATTGGAGTTGGGCAGGTATGCAAAACAAGCAACCAAGGTCAAAATTCACTTTTTTTTCAACATCAACATACATGTTTAGTCTATCTAAACACGTATTATACCTTCATAATTAATGCAGTTTCTGGAAGATTTTAGTAAATTATGCCATTTTAAAAGAATGACTTTATTACAGAAAGAATGACATTGATAAGCAGGTGCATATCTCATTTAATCAACACACATGAATGCTACTGCCATTATTCCGCTTCACCAATTTAATAAGTGGTTTGAGATGCTCAGAGTGAGAACTGATTGTTGCCAAGATTTGAACTTATCACAACGGTTTCACAGCGTGCAGCATGCAAATATCTGTTTTCTGGCAATTCCGTAGGATTTTTCTGAATTTGACTGAACATCCGTCCATTGTCGTCTGAATTGTTTTTTACGTGATATTATGCGCTGAATACACAAGTAAAGATTTGGACAAAGGAGAGTGACGCGCATGTCAATTGGTAATGCCATCTCTGGTCGTCATCATTATCCTCTACCAGGAACAATCATTATTCTGCAAACAATCACATTGATTGTTGTGATTAATGCAAAGGGTCCTTATCACGTGCTACACGGTCATCTTTGTTTTATTTACTAGCCTATCGCAATGAGTAAGCGCCTCACCAGCTGCAACACTCACTAACATCATTCACTGGTAATAGCAGCAGCAGTTTACTGTAGGATCTCATGTTAAACTTCTGTTTTGGGTGCTTCTCTGCTGATGTAACAATGGCTATAATCGCTAATTGTTTGCGTTATCTACAATCGGAAATTTCCACAATTCAGAGTAAAACAACGGTATTATGCAATGTGTCATGTGTACACCAGACGTGACTCTGCCACCTGTAGGCTGAAGGGCTCTTTGGCATCTGTTGTTGACCAGGCAGAGTTGAAGTTTGGAGTCTCAAAACACGTCAATGACTGTATGATACGGATATCGGCATGGTATGGTGGTAAAATGAGTATAGCAACAGTTTCCTGGAGTGGAAGTATGGAAGTTATTCACATTTTAAAAATTAGGGATAGTTAAACTTATTATTTAGAGTACACGACTCATAACTCGAATGTCTAAATTCTCATAACATTTTCCTAACCTAACACACTGTGATTAGATTTTGATCTTGATCAGACCATATAACAGACAAGCACATACCTATAATCTGTAGATAATATACATGATTAAAAATGAATGCTGATTTAGCCTAAATCTGCTGTTAGTTTTGCAATCGCTTCAAATCCTGGAGCAAATAATTCGGTATAATTGTGGAGCTCATTTCTACATTAAGATTTGATTTGATAACCATATTTGATATTATGCGTCAACTCATTTGTTAGTGTAGCGGTGTAAGTATACCTCGCTTATTATATTAGTCACGGCGGGCTGCAAACAGCCGCCCGCAAGCCGAGAATGCTTCATTTTCATACAGATGAGGAAAGTACTAACTAGTCAGTGCATGATTGTTTTAAATTTTAATCTCGAGTTTGATTGCGGCACGGATATTAATTCGTTCGTACCAGACATAAACCAATTATTCCCTCAATTCCCATAATGATTCCCTCAAGAGTTGCAAGTTCTTCCAAAATATTAATTAGAAATTATTTTAATTTTTCTATAGGTAGTTAGTTCAATTATTATTCTTTTGCTCGGCTGATTTAAACGGTTAATTCTAAAACCTTGTTTACTGATAATGATACAATTTTGCAACTCAACCTGTATGATTTAAGTACTTGAGTAGCTGTTATGAAACACTGTGATTTACTTTGCGAAAGGTACTGGCTAGTCAGAAAAGGTTGAAGCCACAGCCAGAAAAGTTGCATATACCTAAAAAGGTAAAGTAATTTTCTCGTCGAAATCTCATGAACACCCATACACGCTTATTGTATTTCACGCATTGCAGCTATATAACTGAAAGTGACTTATACCATGTAAACTGTTCGGCTACGTTCACAAGCACATGCTCATTTTTTACATGCAGCCATACGCCAAACCTGACAAAAAATCGGCTTTTATTCTATTAGTCGCCAATTGCGATCACGTTGCAATTTCCATGTATGTAAATTTTGTGCAATCTTTCGCCTCTACTCAAATCTTATCACATTTAATTATTAGTATCATGACTTTTATTTGTATACTTAAAATTTTTGCTGTGTAGGCTGTTGTCAGTGTTGTCTGATTAGCTTGTGGTTTTTACACTATTCTTTAAATGGGAAACACACTTTTTGTGTAAATATTTACCTACCTGCATACGCACACGTTACATACAAGCGACAATAATGCAGTGAACATGAATACGAACTAAGATTATGATTTGTGATGCGCTCTGATTTCCAAAAATTTTGAATGACTAACTTTTTTTTCGGATACTTTGGAACTGGAAGGAAGTAGGGATGTAGGTCGCAGACGCACACCGTGCGCTACGTCCACATGCAAAATAGTGTATTGCATATTATAAATGTTTTATCTATTCATGTAGCCGTCCGTGTTCTCCTATTGCCTCAGCCATACGTAGCCCAGAGGCGTAGCATGAAGTCCGAAATTTACTGTTACATTGCTTTTTCTGGTTACATCCAGTTTTGTGTATGCAATTCCACAATCGAGTCATAACGAGCAAATTTTAGGTAGGGAACTGGAGTGGGAGTAACAACTGGAATCTGAGTCGCTGGAAATACCTTGTCCTGTCAGTCGCAGACGCACACCGTGCGCTACGTCCACATGCAAAATAGTGTATTGCATATTATAAATGTTTTATCTATTCATGTAGCCGTCCGTGTTCTCATATTGCCTCAGCCATAAGTAGCTCAGATGCGTAGCATGAAGTCCGAAATTTACTGTTACATTGCTTTTTCTGGTTACATCCAGTTTTGCATAATGCAATTCCACAATCGAGTCATAACGAGCAAATTTTAGGTAGGGAACTGGAGTGGGAGTAACAACTGGAATCTGAGTCGCTGGAAATACCTTGTCCTGTCAGTACTTCGAAGACTTGCTAGTACGTCAGTCGAATTCAATGTAGCCGTAGCTTGTAATGATAAGTACCTATTCATATGGGGATGGGAGGCTTTATGGATGCTCATTGTCGCGTGCTGTGTGCATATAAGCAATTACAATATAAAAACAACTGCACGTCATCATGTTAAATTCATGACATTATCGAAGCGTGCTCTGTGCTCTTGTATTATAGTTTATTATCTTCCAATTACGGAGCTTGTTTTGAAGCCTGCTATACGAATAGGGCAGAAGTGTGACAGTTTGAGTTTGTAGTATTTTGTATGCGGTCAATTATTTGTGCTTAATATATTGCTAGTGCTAGAGTATTACATGCAGTGGTTTCTTCTCTTGAGTAAGTTCTGACTGGATGAATGAAAAGCGTGCTTGGAGAAGTCTCTAAGTCTAAGAGTAAACCAGAATCTATGAATTTTCTTTCTCATTATCTTCAATTCAGTGTCACTTGCGTCACATGTAAAAACTACACAGCTTGTACGCTTGTCTTCATAACCTACATGTCTCCATTAATGAAAGAGACGAAATGGGGCGGGTGAAATTACAAGTACATGACNACTTGCGTCACATGTAAAAACTACACAGCTTGTACGCTTGTCTTCATAACCTACATGTCTCCATTAATGAAAGAGACGAAATGGGGCGGGTGAAATTACAAGTACATGACGCCTTGGCTGGTACCCATCATTTATCCCATTTATTTTTTTCAAATTCTGGCATTAAATATGTAGCAGCAGCACCATAATAAATGCATAACTTATAAATACGCTTTCGTTTCACTGATAGTAAAATGAAAATAATTGAATGAGTTTTATTCGTCTGCTGAAACGAGTTGTGGAGCCTTGCAAATTATAGCGATAGGATAGTCGTGTGAGCCGATAAAACAGAAATTAACCGGTTAGCCGGAAGCCGATGATTCAGATTAGATAAGAAATAGCGATAAATCACTGGGTGCTGGGAGTTAATGTTATCTCTTTAGATCGGGACTGCGCCGATGGCACAAATAGTAGTATGCCTAGGTAGGTCGTAGCATTTAGCAGAAGCTTTTCATGAGAATGGAACACCACACTCTCAACGGATGAACTTAACAACGATGGACATGCATATCACATCATATCACAAGCCACACCGCACCAGTATACTGTATGAAATAATTGAACAGTTCAAAAAGAGTCAGCCACAGTAAATGAAAATTGAAACAAAAAATGCATGTTTAGCTCTAACATATGCACATAAAAAATTCATAACTTTGTAGGTTACAATGCATAGAATGGACAGTAACGGAAATAAGATATATATGACCAAGTGACAAATGTCCCATTCATTATTTTCATTATAGAAGAGTTTTTGTTTTTGCTGACGATGTTACTAGTGAGTAACCAAAAGGATACGATAATTTAAGGATGGGCCATAGGTTATATTTTCAAGCTAAGGTTCAAAAAGTTTATTAAACTTTTATTGCTACTTCCGACATTTATTAACACAAATAAAATGGAAAATGCTTCATGTTTAAGCGCCTTTATGACATGAGACAAGTTTATATAGTAAATGTACGCTTGCAAAGGCGTATCTGATACCGTATGAAATAACTGAATTCTCAGTCTTTACCACACGTGACTAGTGTGACTAATATTTTACAAGGTGAACCTTTATAAGTAGCATAACACCCCTCCATCAACTCTTTACATATGGGTGGATTAATAAGAGCATCTTATTGCCACTACATTTTAATGACATTTTAAGTATCGTTCATGTCAGCATCGAACCTACATGTATGTGGCACAGAATGCAAGAAAGCGAAAAAATGATAAATGGTGAAGGCCAGATGAAACTTCGACTGCTCCAAGAGAAATAATAGAAAATTGACTTCACTTAAGATTACAATAGAAAACATTGTATAGACTGATATGACAGTCTCACATACTCAATAGTTAAGATACGCTTCTTTTATCATCATCATCCAACCATGCTCCATCATCATCATCACGTCATCTTGCACGCCTTCCAGACGGACAAATATGAAAAAATTTCCACGAACTTACTCTTAATTTAACGGCTGTGGTGTATTGTAAAATAGAAGTCCAAGGTAAGCAAAGGTTTGTCTTGTTACGATGTTTACATTTATTTATGGAATGTGTACTTCTCTGTTCTCTAGCAATTTTTTTAGTAACAGCAAAAAGGAGTGTTTCAAGACTAGAACAAGTACAAGGAAAATATAATTCTCTCAGTCAGTGTTCATTCATCGTGTTCGTTACTTTTCGCCCGCCAAAGCCATTGCGACAGTAGAGCTAGTCTTCACAGAGAGCAGTTTTAGGAGGCACGAAATGGGCTTAGTGTGTATGCATAAGACATTCATCCATTTTCCATCCCATCCCTTTTCCCATTTCATGTGTAGTTTTGTTCATAAAACAGACAACGGTACACTATATGTACTTTGTAAAACGGAGTCTTTTAGAAGATAAGGAAAAGTGGAAAGGGAGCTAGAGCTGGTCGGAATGGAAAGTACTTGCAACATAGTACAGGAACAGCAGTCTGCAAAAAACTCTGCAAAAGACCATATTTTCGCCTTTTCGGGTTCTCTAATATGAAGCAAACACTATTTTAGGGTAAGAGAATAGAATCAAACCAAAAACTGCAACTTTTTTTTGGGTTGACTGAGCCGAAGAGGAAGGAGAATGTGGCGAGAGTGACTTTGGATGATGTCGTTGGAAAGAAAAAAAATCGTTTAATGTTTCCCAAAAGTATATAATGGTAAAATGCACATTACATGCATGCTGCCGTAGTCTTCACACTAATATTTTTTAGTTACATGCATCGCTCGTGAAGAAGCAATCCTACGGCCAACTGCCACTATTCGCTGAAAGCTTTAACAATACAAAACTTCTTGTACTTCTCCCTGCTTCACTGCCTTTCATTTTCAACTTTTATTCGCTTGCTTCTGGCTTCTATCTAGCATTCTTTTTTTTGCTATTATTTTACTCTGCTCTAGGAGCTCTCTTTTTACTTCTACTCCTGGACAGACTCACTCACTTCTCTTCATATATGATTATTTTATTACGTGAGTAAGCATATCGCTCCGCATATACGTGCTAGCTAGCTAATGCCAATATAGTGCCGTCCACATGCGAATTGCGAGTCCATATAGCGCTCCGTGTAGGCATTTCCTTCCATGGATGTTTGCTTGAGTCAGGAGAAGTAATGAAATAATGTATATATTTATAATTTTTATATTATAGGTGGGGAACCATGAACCAGCAAAAGGAAGTAGTGTGCATTTATATACACAGGGATACATAGGGATATTGCATAATATAACTGAAAAGTTCTGTTTCTGATGGATCATCACAATAAAACGTACATGTCTGCACATGCACACTAAAAACGGTGACTAAGCTCTAGTTTTTACTACGGCAGAGAAGTACTGGTTAATCTCTGTAAGGCTGTAGTACTGCTGCGACTTACAACTATGCACACACACATTCATTCTGATATAATTGCAGCCATTTGAACATGTGCCTTGTTTGCAAGAATGCTTTTAAATACTGATCTGCTTTAATGGCGATTTTCATGATGATATTACAGTAAAGGGAAAAGGTTCATATAGGCAATAAGACAAGCAAAAAAGAGTCCTTTCTTTCTCATACTCTACATTCATAAAAATAATATGCACACACACACAGCATAGACCTTTTTTTAGAATAAAAAGTCTCTTCTTCTACTGGCTCTTACTCGTCCGGCTTTTTTTTTCCTCTATGGATATGGAAGGAATAAATAGCGGCAGCAGTCACAAACCCACCTTCAGGTGTGCACAATCCCTCGTCCACGACAGAATAAAATAAGCAGAGCTACAGCTACTTTTACTCACACGTAAAGTTTAACTAACTTCAGTCAGTTTATTTAGAACTGTTTTCATCCCAGTACTTTTTTGCACAGAAGTACGTTGCAGGAGAAAAGGAAAACAGGAGTAAAGTACTCCTCCAAGCAGGACAAGGGCATTATTCCCATTCCAAAAGTGTTTTTTTTTCAGGGAAATAAGAAACAGCGGGGGAAGTATTGTATTTATTGGAATAACGCCTCTTTACATATTAGTCCAGAGTACACATACATATTTTAAGCTACACGTACGTGAAGGTTGTATAGTAAAAAACTCCTTACTCCTTGGAAGAAGAAAAAAAACGACGACCGGACCACCGCACACCACACCGTCAAGCATTAATAATAGAAAGGACAAGGAGTGAACTATATAAGTGGAAGTGAAAGAAAAGTAATAATCTACAAACAAAATGTCCATACATTTATTCGCCTAGTCCATATTTTTTTTGTCTGGTCAATGGCCAATGTGGATTTGCGCTGCTCCTGTTCTGTTCCTTAATATTGCTACTGAGTTGTGAGCTGATAAAAGTGTGCATGAGTGACAGAAAAAACCACCTCATTAATTTGTCCGTCCAGTATATGGAAAAAAAGTTAGATAACTCTCTTCGTATTTATGTAATATAGAGACGTGTAGCATGCGTCTTTTTAACTTTGAGATTTTGCAAAGGTGATAAAAAAATAAGTGTTTCCATTTTTGCTAAATTATCAGGAGTTAATAATTATAAAATTGTTATTGAACAAAAGGGGAGTTCTTGTGGATAAGTTGAAAGTGTGAATTGTTTGCGATTTATCAGATCTAAACCAGTTCCAAAAGAATGAGCCACGTTGAGATAATAAATATTTTATTGAAATTTTTGGAGTGACTTCCCTTTTTACATTTTGTCTTGAGATAATGCCTTCAAACATCAGAAACTGTAAAACGTAAAGGTGTGCTTTGTTTCTTGTGAAACACTTTTTTTGGTTCCTCGTGCTTTGTTGCATCATCATCATCATCATCTCACTATCAAATCTGCAATCTTGAAAATACTGACCGTCTTCAACCAACAAAGTATCAGGTATAGAAGGAAAGCTCATAGAGGCGTGACTGAAGGATCATCACCGTACTGAAACTAGCAGCGTTGAGCGCTGAATAAAGACATAACCCTTTCCTTACCTGATTATAAAATTAACGCAATTATCAACTTGCGTAATTAAGGAGGAAGTTGGAATATTAAATTTGAGATGGAAAAAATGTTCGGAAACGCAACCGCTCTCAGTCAATGGGCTCATGTGCCTTGGGAATATGAGAATCCACCAGTTTTTCAAGCAGCCTGGTTTGAAAAAGTGGACGACCCAGGGTGGAAGACCTTCATGAGGCTTAATAAGAACATCCCCTTCTACGTTTCCATTCTATATCTCGTAGTAATATTTGGACTGAAGGCGTATATGAAAAATCGACCTGGTCTGGAGTTAAGGATACCGTTGATAACCTGGAACTGGGCGTTAGGTATGCTAATTGTCACTTGATTATTGTTAATTATTTACAGCTAACATAACCTAACCTAACCTTCTTTTTTTATTGAATAAATCAGGTTTATTCTCGATGATCGGGTTTTTTCGTATGAGCCAAGAGTTAGGCTACGTGCTGAGCTTACCTAATGGGTTTCATAAAAGTGTTTGCATAAGGGAAGGACTCAATGAGCCGCTTGCCTTTTGGGCTGTCCTCTTTGCACTTTCGAAGGTATAGTTTCCATTTGTACTCTATCATGTGAAATAAAATGAAAAGCATAATAGCATGTTAAATAAAACCCCTTTCGCATCATAATTAAAATAAAAACTGATTAATTAATTTATTTATAGTTCGTGGAACTTGGTGACACAGTCTTTATAGTGTTAAGAAAGCAGCCTCTACTCTTCATTCAATGGTAAGACTTTTTTAAAACACTTATCATCCCACTTCCCATCAGTAAATGAATTCATTAATTTTTTACCTCCTCGTCAATGTTTGGTAATACCGGCTCTTCGACACTGATAATGACGCTCATGCTAATGACTAAAATGGTGACAGGCGGACATGCATTCTCGCCTCACCTTCGGAATATTTTATTAGTCCTTTACAAGCTCTTTCCTAGTCATTAACTTTTAAGCCTTAGCTGTAAGTTTACGTTCTAGCTTTACGCACACAAACTCTTCCCAGAACATGTGCTGAGCTCTTCTTGTTTAATTTTCATTGTGTACACCCTCGTCAAGGTGTTCATAAAATGGCCAAGTCACAGGCTCACACTTCTTGTTCCGCTTCGTTACTAAAGGCGAAAAATGAGAGAAGTGTGACTAATTCATGAAGTCATCATCACCAGTTTAACTAGCCGTCAATTTTTTTAGCCGATAATGCTTACCTTTTACTCATGAAACTCATTTTTATTGCATGTAGTCCTCTGAAAAAAAAATCCTCTGATAAATTTTGTTTGTCTGTCTTTTTTCCTCTTTGAACATTCAGGTATCATCACTGTATTACCATGTGCTTCGTGTGGCATATTTACCCTTACTCTGAGCCCATTCAGCGTTGGTACGGGGTTATGAATTTCGGAGTCCATTCAATAATGTACCCATACTTCGCATTGCGTGTGAGTATTACTAATAAGAATTACCTACCTACAATATTACCTATTATAACACTTTTACTCTTTCATGTTTTATGACTTTTTTCGTTAAAACTATGCCGTGATACTCCGATAAAATGAGTATGCATACATTAATAAAAAATTCGGCATGAATTTATGAGCTACTAATAACCTAGTCAATAGTGTATGGGCTTTCTGCCACTCTTGTCGGTAGAAATGTGTCAGTCTTTCTTGAGAGAAAAATTGAAGAGTTTAATATGAAGGTGTGTCATGGCTAAAAAAAAAGTAAAATGCAAACAATTTTTTTCTTCCACACAGGCAATGAAGATAAAGGTACCCAGAAAGCTCGCAATGACATTGACCTCGCTGCAACTTATTCAAATGGTTATAGGAATGCTAGTGAATGTCTACTCAATTTATGTACTCAGTAAGTTTTCTCTTTAATTAAATAGTGTGGTGGTAATGCTAGTCATGTGTGCACAGATGCTCAATTAACGTATAATGTATTTGTTTTTGTTTTGCAGCTGTAAGACATGAATTTTGTGCAAGAGACAGTTACACAATCAAGTGGAGCATCGGAGTGTATTCGTCGTTTGTCCTCCTCTTCGCAGACTTTCTAATCAATCGATATTTCCCAAAGAATAAGCCGAAGAGCCCCTAATTTAGCATTTGTGATGGTAGCGCTATATAGAGGGAGGAGGAGTGGTGCGGAGCGGAGTCTTATTAAAAACAAAGTAAAATTTTGGTGATAGTGCTACACAAGCAAGACACAAGAAGACATACACGAAACACGACCAATTTTTATACTTATTATGGGTTCCAGAGACGGCGTTAGAGTGAGGATGAGGAAAGTTGATTCTTGTGACAACGAAAGACAGAGACGGTTGTTAATAGCACACTCCAAACCAGCTCTTGTACTGCTAGGGGGTTCCCCTACAGGAAGGAGAAACTAGAGGAAGAGCGTTTACTGTCACTGTCACAGGAAGGATATTGATGCTATCAATATTGTTTAAAAGTGTTAAGGAATTTAAGTCATTGTATTATTTTGTTTCATGCACCATCATCGGTCTGTCTGCCAACAACGCAAAAAGTTAACGCTACTGTCGTTAGTGCTACCAAGTAGGCTAGATAGGTATTTTATGAAGAATTTAGCTTACTATTAGATAGATTCGTACAAAGCCACGTAGAAAGATCGATTGTCTTGCCACATCTCATATGTCACTATTAGCTAAAGTACCTAGACATAGTATATAAGAGGTAAAGGAGGTTTATTTACATGTTCTCATTGTAGTCCTAATTGTATAATAATTAATGTTTCTCACAATTACCACATACACATTATTTAAAGTACTTGAGAGGTACCAACTCTTGCTTTGCAACAAATGAGTCGGAGAAGTCGTATTATTGACTGTGGGAAATTTTTTTTCTTCCCCGAATCGGAGCAGATCTAAAGGGAAACTTCAACTTCACAGAGAAACTGGTTACCTTCTTATGTTCAAGGTAATGCGTTGAAAAAGAAAACTTTCTCACAAGAGGCAAGATATGGCAACAACACCAAAGCCTTACTTATTCAGGTTCATGCCTGAATTCGCAGTACAGATACTAATTACAGCAACAGGCTTTCATATTAGTTTCATTAGATTAAAGTCTGAAGACCTTCGGCTCGATCATTTGCAGTTTGCAGTGCTACTTACCTTCGTTTTCACCTATTTTTAAACCGATCCACGAGTATGACCCGCAATTACACTTACACAGAACGGAGAGGTACACTATGAAAATGGGACTAGTGCTGCGGTTATTTACTACTAGACTAAAACAGGTTTGATTTCTGACACGTAGGTATGTAGGTAATGGAGGCTTCAGCTTTGTTGTTTTTTTATATTTTCAACTTCAAGTATGTACTCTTCAAGGGTAATGAAGAAGTTTGTGCATACCTAATTGGATATAGGGAGAATACCTATTATTATGCGACAAAGTAACAATCAGCTATTAAAATCGGTAAAGAAAATAAGCTGGCTGTTCTCAGAATTATAAGAGAGACGATACAATGACGATATATTTAGCTCTACGGGTGCGGGCGGAGCACTATGAAAACTTCATCGTTGCAATTGTTACAGTTAACTTGGTTTCCCCATCTAACTTTTATTCTATCTGGCATACGCTGTTGATTAAAGCCTCTGGCTGAGTGAAATTGCATTTGAAATTGTCTCAGGGTTAACGGACTGCTTCCACTGGCGCATGGCGTCTGAAGAGTTCAACACAGCGATGCATTACAAACAGAATGAGCGGTGAATGAAGTGCGTATAGTATTGCAGTCTGCAGTGGACTTTGAATCCACATGTGTTGAACTTTGAACACAAAGCCAGACAAGGTCAGCATGCCGATGACTGATAAAATCACTAACACTACTTTTAATAAGAAATTTCCGTCGGAAGCAAAAGCCGATGCAGAAAGAGACGGATTCTGATACATTCGAGAAACAACAATTAACGCACTTTTTGCCAGCTTTTGTTTTACAAAAAGTGGAAAAATACTCGGAGTCTGGGGCAATATGAATAGGAAATTATCAAAAAGAGAAAAAATTGCAACTGATTATGGAAATTAAATTTGGAAATCTTGGACATTTCGAATTTAGAATCTTACAACATTTAAAATTTTAGTTACCCACTTGACATGTTTGAATTGTTTTCTGGTTCTAATTTCAAACAAACCATTAGAAAAGGAAAGAGAATCGTTGTCGTAGTCTACTGCAAATGTGCAAATGATATGATATGCCTGAGTACAAACTTGAAGTACTGAAAATGAGCGGCCGGTGAATTAGTCAAAGTCAAAGTTTGCAAGGGTACCTGGTGCCTTTGTAATACTTATACCTACCAATTTAACAGTTACCTCATATGTGATGTGAATTTTATATTCATATTCGTGTACGGCAAAAGTTTTGTTTTAGTTTGAGAATTTGTAAGATTGTTAGTTAACTGTATTCGCAGAGTACATTACCTGCTGTTTTTATTTTAAAAACTATTAAGTCAATTAGGATCCCAGTTAGGGATATTAATAAATATGCGATGTTTATCACATCAGTTACCTGCTTGTTGCTTTTCAGCCTGGAGCTGTGGTTCGTACAAGAGAT
>JAHZND010000431.1:0-27538 GCA_027744115.1 Acrocyrtus sp. NNG-2020
TTTGGATCAGTTCAGGAAAGAAGATATGTTCTCAAAGGATCTAAATGAACTGGATGACTCCAGGGATGTAGTGCAGGACCTTGTGGATGAGTATGAAGCTGCCACGAAGCCAGACTATTTGCAGTGGGGTCTTAATAAATTGGTATGTCTTGGCCTATTTATAGTTCAAAAATAACTTGCCCGACAAGTTGTAGCAAAATAGGCAAAACAACCAGTCTATCAAATATAATAAGTTAAGCCACCCAGAATTTATTTTGTATTTACACTTTACAGACGCAGAACGCTGTATAACTGGTGCTGGTGTAAGATCCTTAAAACAAAAACAGTTAGCAGCAGAAGGTTAGAAGATACGCCACGAATTACTTAATGAATCATGGAGAGGATTTGATTGTCTTCCTATTGCTTCAGTTGCAATTTTACAACGACTTTATTTAGCTGTTCTTTAATTTATGTTCATTGTTATTGTCAATGTCAGTTAATATGCTCTATCGAAAAAAGTAAACAGTGCGCTTTTTAATAAGTGTCTCGTGTAAGTTCTCATCTCAGCAATACAATTTTTGTACTTAACGTTGATATAAGCCAAAGTCACAAGTAGATTAATGTCCATGTAATTTATCGAAGGAATTCCCTTACATTCCCTACAGACTCCTTGACGTCGGAGAGGCCATTACCTATCTGTCTGATAAAGATCCACTCCGCTTTCATGTGCAGTGAACTTAGGTAGCACTATAAATGAAATTTGATGTTGGGTAGATCGGTGGATAGCGTATCAAGAAAAGCGTCTAAAGAAAATTCCTCGAGATTAAAGCTAAATGGCTAGTTTACTTCGTATCGTATTTCGTAAGTAATTTTTCCGTTGAACTATATAGTAGTTCATCCTCTTACTTTCTACTTACTTCTATTACGTACTAAGCATTTTCCCAGAATCTGTTCTCTTAGCGTCCGTAATTTTTGCATGCATTTTTCCCATGCTGTTGCTGGTAAAGATAAAATCAACCTATGGGATGAAATTAGTAGTCAATAAAAGCACAAAACATACATAGAACTTGAAAAGGGCGAGCGTTTCGATTCATGTTAGCAAAAGTACAGTTATGAAAAAAGTAGGTTCTTCAGACTAAATGGGCGAGAAGACATAGACTGCGATGGGACTACTATATAAAATCACACTATATAAATATTCATAAATCTGTCTGGACAGGAGTGTTATAGGTTAAACTGCATACATGTTTTCTTTCTGTTCGAAGTTCAATAGTTTTCATTTTGAATTGAGAAGTATCCAAATTAAAACTTGTAGCTGACAAGGTTGAGCAATTGACGTTAAATGTACTGCCACAAAGTAATTGTGATGATTATTATACATATATGGAAGAATATGGGTTGGGTAGGCATGCGGACGAGAGAAATGCATATCATATAACATGTACAGTTATAATTTCCGAATTGTCTCTAAATATTTGCCATTCAGCTGCATGCTGCAAGTTTGCGAATACCGAAAGAAGCAACAGCAAGTTTAGATTAGATGCATACAATGTGCATCTATTAGAAAAGCGCATATTATTATATAATAATATGTTGAAAACTATGTGCAGCTGCAAGAAATAATTTTTTGAGAGTTCAAATTCCATGAAAGCAGCAATAAAAATATTTTTACCTACTCATGTTACAACTTATACCTATTTAGTTCTATTAAATTTGCCTCCTTTGAGTATTATAAACATCATTTTTAAAAACGTATGTATAATAATAAATGCTATTTTAATACCTAAGATGGCATTCCTGTTTCTTCTGTTCATGCCTCTACGTTAAATGTTAGCAATATGAAATATTTATAACAGTACGGAGTAGAAATTAAATATTTCGTCAAGGGGAATAAGTACGTGACTAAGTAATTATTTTAGTTTTTTAATACCCCACATCCCTGTCTTGTGACAGTAATTGATTGTCTTAATGTCATTTTTATGGTTACATTATATTTAAAATGAGTAGGCTCTGTACAAATTTTCAGCCAACAGTATATTACTATTCATCGTATGATCATGGAACTCTGAACGGGTAAAAGTAATTTCAAAGAAAGTGAGTCAGATAGTTTTGCATTTGTGTGTGTGTTGTACGATTTTTTAGTACTAATCGACAATCCTTTGCCTCCAAACACCAAACGCCTTGTAAATAAAATATTTTTGATACGTAATTGATCAGTGAGAGAGCAAATCAGTCGTACTCATTTTTCTGCAATTACAGGATCACATAAAAATTACTAGTTACATACATTTCAAGATTTTCAAGCCGACAGCTACAGCCTATAATCCTAGAGAGTTTGCAATCCAATATCCAGTCTGTTTAAATAACTGACAGTTGTTAAACGGAGAGGCCGTTGCTGCGAGCGAATATTTAGCTATTTACTGAACTGAAGGTGTAATAAATTGGACTCACTTTTGTTCAAGTAGAGCAATTATATATATATATGAGTTATGTATAAAACTTAATTGAAAATCTCATTGTACCCCAATACTAACTCCAGTACACCAAGAGTTCTGTCTGAGTTCTGGAAACCGTGATTTGTGATGTGATCGTGATCATCTTCAGCTTTACATTCATTTAATACTGTAAGTATTCTTCTAAGTTACGTTAATAATTATTTAAATAGAATGGGATGAGTTTATTATATGCTCCCTGACCCTCACAGACTTGTTTTTTACGTGATATCCTCTATACCGCACCGGCTCGATCGCTCGATTGTACTACCGTAAGTTTACTTCTTAACATTCATATTGCAGTATTAAAAAATATCAATTTATCTATGCACAGGTTAAATAGTTTAGAAAGAACTCTCTAGAGAACTTATGGATAAGGAAATTAGGTTATTGCTGCTCCGCTCCGTTCTGTAATACAAAACTGCATGCAAAATATATTTGGTACACGGTCACATTCTGACGGCCATTTCCCATTGGACACTGGCCATGTGAAAGGAAAGAGTTGAAAAAAAGCCGAGGCGGAAAAAGTTGCAGCTGAGGAAAGGGATGCCGATGCCACAGGTAGCATCCGATTATCAGTGCAGCTGTTGCTGCTCGTGCTTTACGGTCCCCAAGCTCCAATTCCGTTTCCCCTTTGCGGATTTTAATTTTTATCTTTTTAAAGATTTTATTTTTTTTGTGATTTTAGTCTGATTTTAGTTTTATTGTAAATAGCTAAGTCCTCCCACTTTTAAAATTTGACTAATAATACTGTAATAGGTCACACTACGAATCGCATTTGAAAGTAGGAAGTCCGGTGGACTTCATTCATCAAACTTGACAGTATATGATTTATTATTGATTATTTCGTTTTAATTGACCCTGTTAATAATAGTTACATCGGTCATCTTTTATTAACAGTTGATTTAATACACGTGTTAGTTCGGAGGAAATGGCACGTTGAGTTTGAGTTTTAAATTTTTGTTTTTATCAGCAATGATTTGTTATGCTGGTTTATGCAATTTTGAGAGTGTTTCGTGTACCTTTTCCCGACTTCCGTTTGCAAAATGTCAAAAGCTAGAATATTGTGAATTTGTTTATTTAAAAAAGGAGATGTGAGGCTTAGAGCCTTCTTTTAATATCAGTTAGGGCCTTGAGCTTTTAATGATGTTTACTAAAATATTGTGAAAATGCCAAAAATGTTCAGTGACAGTGACCCAGAGGAAATCGACGCTACTCACCGGCGCTTTCTTCCTCGGAATATGTCAGAGTCAGCAGGTGGAAAACATGGTGTCAGTAGTGATTCGAACATGACCTCAAGGGATGGTACTGACGTGGAAGGGGACGCGGACAATAACTTCATAAAGTCGGAGCCTGACAGATCAACTTATGGAGCTGTTAAAACGACCGAGGAAGTAGTTTCCGGGACGGAGGCCAAAGAAAATAAGTTTGCGGATGGATTTTTGAACGAGGAGCATTTTGGATTTGATTGCAAATTTGTAAAACGCTTTTACAGACTTCATGGCGTTTTGTTTTTAAGCATTTGCTCTGCTTCAACTTCACTCTTTTTGTTTTTATTGATTTTGGTCCTCCTTCGTGAGTGTTTCTTTAAAAGTTTTATTTTGATATTTTACGATAGTTTAAATATTAAACTAAACTATTATTTTAAACTTTAAAATAATGAATTTTTAAATAACATAATTTTCAGAGGAGTACATAATTTATCAAGTTGGATTAATTGCTAGTGGCTTTTACAAAGTTCTTGGGGATAAGGATCTGGACGGATTTTGGCTTCAGACCTTGAAGTCTTTGGGCTTTATTTTAGCAGTGTCTTTCGTGAGTCAAAGTCAGTGTTATAAATTGTCATATCATCGATAGTAAACTCATGAATAAAAGTTAATGAATATGTTAGGTGAAAAGTACAACTCAGTACGTGCAAAAGGTTTTGACGGTCACCTTTCGTAAAATTCTGTGTCAAGCGTCTCATCGATTGTACTTTGCGGACATCCGTTTTTATCAGCTGAATACCTTGGATAGGGCTATAGATAATCCGTGAGTTAGACAATTGATGTATAATGTATATTGACTAGTTAGTATTACTGACTTGCGAATGTCTGTATTATATCAGTTCAATATAAAGATTTATTCGAAATTCATTCACGTAGGGATCAGCGTATGACACAGGATATTGAAAAGTTCTGTACGACCTACTGTGAAGTACTGCCGAAACTGATGGTGTCACCATTCACGATAGGATATTACTGCTATCAAGGTTATCTAAGGTAGATGGTTTTTTAGAAATAGTGCTGGAGATCAGATCTGTGCATTTTTACGTAATAATTTAAATTGATAGGATAATGGAAACATTTATTTCTGTTAATTGCAGATCTGGTTGGGAAGGTCCAGTTGGCTGTTTTGGTTTCTTTCTGCTGGCAACTTCGGTCAACAGATTACTCATGAGCCCTATTGTCAATTATGTTGTTAAGCAAGAAAAATGTGAAGGCGACTTCAGGTAAGATTTTTAAAAAATTCAAAAATTGTAGGGCATCATGCGGCAAATTCTGGTTACGGTAACCCCGTTATATATTGTACCATTCATAGGTTTCTGCACATGCTTGTGAGAGTTCACTCCGAGTCAATAGCATTTCAACATGCATCGTTGGTGGAACAAAGAAAAGTGGAAGACTCATTGGATAAGCTGATTGATACCCAACATTCCCTCTATTGGAGACAATATTTATTGAGCTTTTTTGTAAACTTGGTAGACTACGTAGGATCAATTTTCAGCTATTTGATGCTGGCAATACCAATTTTCTCTGGTCGATACAATCATCTGACTCCCGCAGAACTCGGCGCTTTAATTAGCCAGGTAATTGCTAAATAGCTTGATTTGGTATTGTTATGTTATTCCAGTGGTTTACCAATCCAATTTTTTTTTCGTTTTTATCTACTTATTTTTTCAGAATGCTTTTATTCTGATTTACCTCATTTATACGTTCACAAGCTTAGTCGATCTATCAGGGAAATTTGCAAGTGTGGCCGGGGTAACTCATCGTATATCCCAATTACTGGAAAGGCTAAATGCGTTGGAGGATTTTTGGAAGGAACTTTTTCCAGACGATCAAAATCGGCATCCCGACACTAGAAACTTTGAAAAATGGATACAAAAAAGGCAAACTATTCAACAACGATTGTATACTTACAATGGAACCGCTCAAATCGAAGCTTATGTCGAAATAGAAAATGACTCTGATGTATCCAACCAGAATCCCCGAAAGCTTCTTGTTTGGTCATTGGAAGACATAACATTTTCTCCTCCTGGGGTGGGAGAGCCCTTAATTTCTAATTTAAATTTGGAACTCGTGGTGGGAGAATCCTTGCTTATTTCGGGAACTAGTTCTGCAGGTAAATGGCTTAACTGATTACATGTAGGTATTCTAAGTTAAGTTAAGAACAATGCATACGGACAGGTTTACTCTATAAAAGAAATCAAACTTTTAATAGGCAAAAGCAGCATTCTTAGAATTTTGCGAGGTTTGTGGCCTTATTCCAGTGGAAATATGCAGCGATACTATCCACCAGGACCGCATGGGGTATATTTTTGTCCTCAGAAATCATATCTGACTTGGGGTACATTACGACAACAAGTGAGTTCCTTTATTCCTTTTTTATTGCACTATTTAGGCATTACAGATTTCATGTAGAGGTAGATAATTAAAATTTAATATTTCAAAACAATCTTTAGATAAGTTTTCCTCTCCTTCCTGATACTGCCAACTTGGACGATAAAGTAATTATATATTACCTGGACAAATTGAGACTGATGCCTGTGGTTGAAAGAGTTGGTGGTTTAGACGTATTTTGTAGCTGGAATGTGTAAGTTTACTTTTACTATATGGCTGCATTACTAAAATAAACTAAAATGTTGACTGAAGCGAAACTTAGCGAAACTGTAACTAACTTCCCCTTCCCATCTATTTATTTAGTTTTGACAGCCTTTCCCCTGGTGAGACCCAAAGACTGTGCCTTCTTCGTGTATTTTATCATCAGCCTGTTGTCGTTGTTTTGGACGAAGTTACAAGTGCCTTGCCTCTTGACATAGAAGATTTTGTGTATAGTGAATTGAAGCGCCTTGGAATAACATTAATAAGCGTGGGCCATCGAGAGTCTATTAGGAAGTATCATGATAAGCAGCTAATTGTAAATTCCAAAGGTGGATGGGCCATCTATCCCATCATTCATGAATGAAGAATAGGATAGATACATATTTTAATTTATTTGAACAAGCAACGTGTAATATTATTTACTGTACCTAGATCTTAATACGAACGAACAAAGTTTTCATTTTTTATGTGCAGCATTCCACGGGAATCCTCTACAGTACAAAAAATCTTGTACGCTGTGGCATATGTAATATGCATTAATCATAGCTATTTGAACAAAAGAAAATGCAATTCGATTTTAACTTTTTAAGAAAATAAATTGTTTAACGATGTACTTATTGTGGTTACAACTTTTTATTACCTGCCTCTCCAAATACATCGCATATTTCTCGGTTTCGTCTCCCTATTACATAAGTCATAACAAAAGTTATATATAAATGTTCGACCAAACGAATAGCTTTGTCTGTTACAGAAATAAAGAATAATCCATGCCTCTTTCCTTCTTTTTTGAACCCTTTTTCGAACCTCCTTTTCCACCTTGCCCTTGACTAGGTCCAGGGGATGGCGTTCTCTCCTCCTCTTCATCGCGCTTTTCCTGATCCTACAGCGTTTCGTATGAAAAAGAAATTTATCCCAAAAATATTATTGTTTTTAATCGATTTCTTTAACCTTTAGGTTGAACTACTTTATTTTACCTCCATATTGGTTGCCTTTCCAGTTTGTTTGTAGCCAACTTAATGCGAATGCAAAGATCAACCAAAATAAGCAATGGTACTACATATGCTGGCAATGTACTTCTGTTTGATCAATAAATTGGGTAACATATGTACTCATATCATAATCAAAGTGATAAAGAGCGACATTTGCATTTCTATTAGACCCTAAGTGCATCTTTCTTTTTCCTTTTCATGACAAATTCCCCCTGAACAAAGTCACCAAAATGTGTTCATGAACTAAGCTCCATGACGCGGTAATATGTATTTACCAGCATAACACCAGCATGATGCGCGATCCCTGCATAGCCTTTCCATCTAAACCCAAAGATGCCTTTGGGCTCTTTTATGCCTACAAGAAGAGAAACAGGTTTTCAGACATTTAAAATGGTAAGGTTGGCCATGATCCTGTGTCAGGCTTGCTTTTCAGTTTGCAGGGCTTAAAGCTGAAAGGGTAAAATTTTCCGATGGACCATGAAAATGGTCATAACCAGTCATACTTAACCACGATCACGAATGGCAATAACCTAACCTCTCCTAGTCCGACTATGCAGAAATTCCAATAGGTACTAAAAGTATCGAGCAGAAAGTTCACAGTCCGCTGCATATTATCTGTTTTTCTTCCCTTTAAAAATATATTTTTACATTGTACTAATATGCGACCGTCTCATAAGCCATATCTGTAGCCAAAACAAAAATACATTAGATGGCATTATTTTGTCAGTATAACCATGGACATTTGCCAACTCAAGCAACAAAAATGGATTATGAATGAGTTCTTACACTTCTTATACAGTTCTCTATTTTTTATCACTAGTATCAGTCCCATAGGTTCAAAATCTCATCTATCTCTTCTCAGTAAAAAGTCTTTGACGTGGGCTCTTTTTCTACGTAGGCTTGCACTCGTAGTGCATAGGTGCTGATTAGTGAATGCTCGTGACATTGAAGAAAGGGGAGGATATTTTTTTTACTATGTAGTGGCTATCAGCTCCCATTCCACGAAAATACCTCAAACGAAGTGCCATAGGAAAAGGGTTGTGCTCCAGTTTCTAGTTAGTTAGACGTGTACTAGTTAAACAGTTTGGAAATTCCAAACGGGAAATACCATTTTTAGTACATTTTAGAGAGGTAGAACAGGTACGGAAAAATATTTTACGAAGTTACGTAATTTATTATTGAGGAAAGGACCAGTTTTGAGTAATCAATATTTATTTTATTTTATTCCAAGAAAGCGAAATATGGCGCAGTCGACAAATTTTTTGTGGTGCTGTTCACTACTGGTTATACTTCAAGCTACTGCGACGTTGTCGGCTCAGGCGCCAATTCCTCCTGTGCGGGCTCCAACGATATGGAAAGTGGTATCCCCGACAAATGTGACCTGCATTCTTTTGCAAGCGTCCATTTCCCTTTCCGTCAACTACACTGATGTCTACAACCAGTCTAGAGTGGTGGAGGTGGAGGTTCCAGCAACTGCGGAGGCTAGTGGAAGCTGTAGTGAATCTGACAGAGAGCAACAATTTCTAGTGTTGACATGGTCGGAAGTGGCAAATTCTACCCAGCAGCCTGGACTCAACAGCACCCTAACGTTGACGTTCCAAGCAAACACAACGGTCAACTCCACGCAGTCCACAATTGGTGCTGAAGTCCCACCTGGAAAGTTTGTGATCTCGCAAATTGGAGCTACCCTACAGAAAAGTGAGACGCTATTCCCCAATGCCACGAATCCACCGGCACCCTTCCTCCTTAAGCAAGCGGGACTGGCCTACCTTCCGACATCAGTGGACCACTCATTTGCATGCGGCTCTTTGGTAAAACTTGGTCCTATCGGAGACAACCCAACGGCGGTCCTGAACTTGGTCAGCTCCCAAATCCAGGCATTTAGGAATGAGTCCAGCCAAAAGGAAGCAGTATTCGGGGATGCGGAGCACTGCCCAAAAGATGAAGTTCCGTCCGGTTCCATTGTTGGAACAGTGATACTTACCATCGCGATAATTGTTCTGCTCGCTCTGGGATCCGCTGCCCTGGCCACCTATGTTCTGAAGAAACGGCGAGCCAGTACCGCGAGTGGATATGAAAACATGTAATAGAAAAACTAGATTGGGGGTATTTTGTTTAGTCAGGGACCTGATTGTGTTTTTATGTACTTAATGCACTCTTCTGTCCGATAAGCTTTTCAAGCCACAACCACAATCCACAATAATGAATTTTTACTGTTGATAAGCCTGATCTGATTTTTTTTTGTTTTTTATGAGCTGGATTTTTCGACTGATAAGAATAAAGTACGTTTTTTGAAACACGTCTCTAAAAAGCTTTATTTTTTATTATTCTAATGAAGTTTGAAGTCTACGCTACGCTCCGTATTAAAACATTTTTTCTTAAAAATTGGGGTTAATTAGCATGTCTGATAAAAAAAAGGAGTCGTTACTCGTTACGTAAGGACTCATTACACTGCTCACGTTTGCATAAACACACTCTTCATTAAAGTTAAGTCCAAAAGTTTTTTTTGAATACCTCTTCGTCTACATTTTTAAAAATATTCCATCATCATCCATCACTCCCATGTCAGACATGGCTAACTTTATCAGTTAAGGTTTTAGTGTGCAGTGCTCTGACTCAGCGCGCCCAATCTTTCAGTAATAAAAGGGTTAGCCTTAATCCCTCAATGAAAATTCTCATTCTTCCATTGCCCTACACATAATTAGGGCAGATGTTGAATGTGAGCGAGTGCAGAGAAAACATCTGAAAATCCCACATCTCTCAATGTATACGCAACAATGCACTTTTTTACTACAACAAAACAATTTTTTTTATCTCAGAAGACAAGATATGATGTGAGAGAGCACTAAAAAGATGTAATTTCACTTTTCAAAATAATATCATCATTTAATATGCGGCTGCACCAGCAACCGTACCACCAACCAGTGTTTTTTTTATAACTGCGGACTGCTTACTGCTGACCTCGAAAAAAAACTCAGAATTAGAGCTTTTTTGAGTGTGAACGTGAATTGTCTTGAGAAACAAACAATTTTTTCTACATATAATCTCTCTCTACCTAATTCGGATTTATGTCTATGTGCAGAGTTCATATCATGCTCATATGAGAAAAAAAGTGAATGCCAAAAAGGTCTAATGCAGTTATAGAAGGATAGAGAATGTTTTAGAAAAAAGCTCCAACTATCTTGACAGCCGGCCGGTCAGCCGACTAAAATACTAAAAAGGACTAAATAGTGAATAGTAGCGCAAACCAAACAGCAAACAAGCACTCCTCGCATTTCATATTCTTCTCCCATATACACCGTTACAGTCAAAAAAAGAAGCTTTAAAGGTTTTTTAATGAATTTTAGCATTTGATGAGCTGGCATTTCAAAATGATGGAAGGAGAATGAGAAATATATGGGCTTGTTCTCAGGTACACGGCATAATCTCAGGTGCAAAATGCATCCCACCACCAAGTTACTACCACCATCACCATCAACATCAACCATCCACGATCCACAATTTCTCATACGCTATTCTCTCGTCTTCGTGAAAAAAAGCCGGTCTACTCACTAAAATAATAATGTTTTTTGCGATTGTTGAGCAGCACAGGTAGCCATCCCAATTCAGCTTAGGAACAATGAGCTACTCGTATCTCTGAGTCTGTTTGCGGTTTCATTGCACTCTTCCACCTAAAGACTACCTCGTAAAAAGAGCCTCTCGATTATTATGCCAAAAATACCTGTAAATCTGTACGAAAATTGCAATGGATAAAAAATGCACTCCCCTTTTCAGAGTAAAAAGAGACACGTACGAACACTATGCGTTTTTTCCTATATGCGGTGTGGTGAGAGAAGTTTTAGCGTAGATTATGGCTGCCGCTCTAAGCTCCTTTAGCAGGTAAGGAGAATGGGAATAGGCTCCCTTTTAAAAAGTTATCATTGATGAGATGATGATGAAGAAAAAAATCCTTGCAAAATTTTCTCATTATTAATGTGGCTCGTATTATCATCATGAACAAAAAATATAAAATAAATGTATTCTTGAAAAAAAAACTTTTTTTGTTAAGTGTAGGGATGAGGGATGATGAGGAATTTTTCGCGTTTTGAGATGTAAACCGTGTCTTGTCCTGAGAATGAGAATCAGTTGAGGAGAAACTGTAGGAGTGAAACGTTCTCGCTATTCTGGTCGAAAAATATTTTGAAAAAAAAAACGGTGAAGATTTTTTAAAGCCTTGAGCTTGCTCTCACAACAGTCAACTGTTTTAACTTCCGTTCGTGTACGATACGATAAATCTGATCAAGATGGCTACTGCAATCACGCCTGCTCAACAAGAGTCTGTTAATAAGGTAGAGCTTTAAAAAAAGTTTTTGAATATTTTAGAATTATGTTTTTGGAATTTTCCTACGAATTTTGTGAAAACGTGTATAAATTTTTTGTCGTTTTAACAGCTTAAAGAGCAATTAGTGGACATTTCGTCATGGGATGAAACCCTTCAGGATAATTTCTTGCTTCGTTGGCTTAAGAGTAAGATAAAAAAAGATTTCTTTTATCTCTGCTCAGATTTCATAATGAAATTGGGGAATGTTTCTTTATTTGAGCTGATATATCACTGCAATAAAAGACGCAGTTTGAATTAGGAGCAATGAGTTGCATTAATAACTCTGTGTCTTTTGTCTTGTGAAATTTTGCAGCGAAGGACATGGATGTTGAAAAGACTAAGGAGGCGCTTCTGCAGGTACTTTGCATCAGCACAACTCTCCTTTTTTCAATTAGCTAATAAAAAAGTTTCTTTTGAAATCAAAATCGCAGAAAATGTAGGCAATTATACAAGCTAAGCTTACTCATCAAAAAATTCCATTATTTACTTTTTGCTATAGACGTACAAGTGGCGAACGGACAACAAAATCGATACCATTCTTAAGGACTACACTCCGGACCCCGAACTTGTCAAGCTTTTCCCCTACACGATTGTTGGATACGATAAGGAGAGCTGTCCAAGTGAGTAAATTGAACCCATTTTTCATTCCTAGCATATTTTTTTTTCTCTTTTGCTCTTTTCAAGTCCCCACCTCATTCTTCTGTCCCTCTCTATTCTATCCCTCTCCCCAACTTTTTTTTATTTTTATTTCTTCCTCTAATGTCTAAACGCTTCAAAAATTATCCCAAATTGCTTCATTAACTTTTTCTTTTAAAGCTTTAAAAATTCGCGTCTGTAAAGCTTTAAACAATAAACCTGTTTTTTGGCACAAACATACCTAATTTTTTTCCCTTCCCAGTCATTATCCTACCACCACAAAGGTACTTTTTTATATCCCCTCAAAATACATTTTTTTTTGTATTTCGATAGTAGGTCATTTTGTCATAAAACCCTACCAAACTGCATCTCTTCCTCTATTTTTTTCAACCCTTGAATCATTATCTTACAAAAAAAAGAAGCTTAGCACATTCCACAAAATTACAAATTGTGATACAATTTTTACGCTAAAATCCAAATACCTCCTTTTTTCACGCAAGCATTAAAAGTATTGCAACAAAGTCTAACCGTTTCAATCGAAAAGTTTTTTTTACTGCGCCTGAGCCTGTTCACAGCCTTGTATCTGCACTCTGGCGATAGTTCACGTACAAATCCTTTTCTGAATTAGGGTTGGGTATTTAGAAAAAAACGTGTTCATGTCTCATTATCATTTTTCTTGCTTGTCGATATCATGATCTGAGCATACTAACTATTAACTACTGAACTACCTAGTAATCTTTTGCAATACAATTTTTTTACAAGAGCACAACGTGCTCACTTTGATTTCAACATCAAAAAACTATTTTTGTTTTGGCTACGTTCAGCTGAAATATCTGTGAATCTTTGACTTTACAAGGAAAGCTCTTAGCGGAAGGAGGTGAATACGAATTATCATGTAATTTGATATACGTAGCTTTTCAGCTGACTCTCGCATACGTTTTCCCATGATGAGCTAAAAAAGATTGAAAGGAATTTTTGCAAAATATGGTTTCAAAAGCGATGCACTTCCTTCACTCAATCTAGGAATTTAGGTACAATTTGCCACATCGCCAGTTTAAATTAATTTTACAGGCTGAGGATGTGAAATAGGAAAAGCGAGAAAAAACTAGGCACGAAAATATGTATTTCAATCACTCCCTATAATTAACACAGTTTGGATAAACCTACCTGTGAAAAATAAGCAATTTGATTCAATTCGAGATTGAATATTTCATGGCCAGTAAGACGAAAAATTAGATCAATCTGATGTACGATAGCGGATGAGTCCATATTTCAATTGCGGTAGGAATTATAGAAAAAGGAAATAAAATTATAATTGCCTTCATCGCATCCACATGATTTGCGTGAGTGAACGGAGTTGTGAATTTACGTAGGATAAAATCACAGATCCAATTACTCACTTTAGCCGACATTTTTTCTCATGGGATTTACCCCAGCTTGTGTCTGGAGCGTGGAAAAATCGCTTAATTTACTAACCTTCAGTTTTATTGCGCTTTTGAATAGGTACGCACTCTATTTCTCTAAAAAATTGTGGTGGAAATGAGTTAGTGAAATTGTAATTTCCATTCCATTTCAGTTCTGATCCATGACGTGGAGAAACATAATCCCAAGAAGATTATAGATAAGTATGGGAAGGAGGCTTTGGTCAAATTTGCCGACTACAACATTGAGAAGATTGCGCAGGCTTGCAGAGACAAAAACGTTCAGCAAATTTTCATCATCATTGACGCCAAGAAGTTTACTTTCAAGCAGCTCACCTCACCCGGAGGTAGGCTATTAATGAGAATTGTAATTGCAAGCTGAAGGAAATGAATGGGAATTGAGAATGACAATTGAATATAGCTTTGGGGCAAGATGAGCATTAATGAACAATTTTAATTGCCTGTGTAATGTAGCAACCGAGTTGGCTCTTGATGAAGTCAAGCGATTGGAGCAACACTATCCCGATGGGCTGAAGCAACTGGTGGTCGTAAACGGTATAACGAGCATGATGAATGATTTCGCAAAAGTTGATTTTGCAATTGAATCCTTTTTTACAAAAAAAAATCTTGCAATAAAACATTTTTTTTCTGGTTTTTCTTCAGCGCCCAAGGTGGCCAAGCTGGCTTACAAGATTGTCAAGCCTTTTGTCAACGAGAACACCATGAAACGGGTAAAACTCTTCCCCAAGCTGAACGCAAAGGTGAAGAAGTTCCTCGAACAATACATTGAACTGGACCAACTTCCCGAGAAATACGGAGGCACTAAGAAGACTGGCGAAGCCGGTGGAGCTCTTTTGGACGATGATGAAGACCACTCCGGCAACCCCGACGATATGGACGACGCCGAGGACATGGTTGAAGCCAAGGTCGCCGCAGGAAAGAAACTCAAGTTGGAGTACCAAATCGACCAGCCCCAGACTCAGATATGGTACATTTAACACTGTTACAGTATAATTGCGTCGTTTTCTAACTCATAAAATTCCATCCATTAGTAAAAAATAATTTCAAATTCATCACAATTTTTCCCTCCCTCCTTCTAGCTGGAGCTTTCAAACAGATGACCGAGAGATAGGATTTTCAGTATACCTCGGCGAAAAAGAAAAAGAAGACTTGATTGTCCCATATCAAAAGTTCGGCTCTCTCTCTCTGCAGAACAGCTCTATTACTTGTGAAAAGGCAGGGAAATGTAAGAAAGAAGAGATATTTTGTTGAAATACGTTCTTGTCATTAATCCTCTCCTCCTCGTTTTTTTTCGTTAGACACGCTCTGCTTCAACAACAAAGAGAATCGGTTCCGCTCTACCACGCTAAGCTATATGGTCAGTATCTTCCCTCCTGGCACTGCAGATGATGATGAGTAGACGGCCGACTTGCAGAAAAAATCATCATTTCTATCTTTTTTGGGAGCAGGAGCAGACTAGCAGACCCAGCATCTCTATAAAATCTCTCTTCAAATTTTTCAAATTATATTTTTCAATTTTTTTCAAGGTTTGAATGAACCACGAAAGAAACGATTTTTTCTCTCTCATTCCTCTCATATGTTACCTACAAACTACCCCAAATTCATTTTTTAAAAGAATTTCTCACATTCTTTCTTGAAAAGTAGATTTATTTGTTAGGATTTAATGCATTTTTATGCAGTTCAGTTGTAAAGAAAAAATGACTCATGCCGTGTGTAAAATATCTCAGAGTGAGGGAGAGGAAGACCACAAACTATATCCTACTCTGATTACTCCATTGTTTGCATCTCTCTCCCTCCACAGCTGTAACTGTTGGATCATAAAAGAAAATTTTTATTTCTTTCCTCTCAATTTACTCCTCAAAAATGTTCTTCGAAGTCATTGACATTTACTTGAAATAATAAAAAAAACCTAGAATGAGGAAAAATATTAAAAAATATTTTGTTCTCAAGACTTTTGCAGAGCGGAAGATTTTTTTTCTCGGTTGGGGGAAGATATAATATATTTTTAGTAGGTTTTTGTTTGTGATATGATTCATTAGAAGAATTTTAAAGGGAAAATAAACAATTTTTATTTTTTAGAGAGGAAGGAAGAAAACAACTAGAAAAAAATGGATGGTCAGTTTTACTAAATGTGATAATGGATGCGTGAGAAAGAACGAGTAAAAAAGGTTTTTTTTGAAGTCATTTTATTTTTTGCTCCATTTTAAAATAAAAAATTGTAATGTGGTGGCGGGCTTAGAAATGGAAAATGAATAAAATTTGAATTTTAAAATTAGTTCCGTTATTAGTTTAGACGCTCAATTATTTTATCGCTTGTACACGTTAAGGGGAACATGGTCATACTGGATGAAGAAGAGGATGCCTGGTTTGAATTTAATGATGGTGTCGTGTCTCAGCTCGAATCGGAACTCTTTTATGAGGTGGGCGAAAGTGTATCTCATTGCTTCAACGGCAAAGCGCATCCCAATACCTTAAATATTTATTAAAAAATTGAATTAGAGATTGTTTTTATGATTCGTGATCTCTGTGATTATTAATTTAATTAGTTTTACAATTTCTGGGCCCTGTTCCGAAAGAGAGAAATGAATAAGGGTGCATTTTGCTCTTTCGAAATTTTTAAATTTTCGTGCTGCCAATCTTTAGTGCAAAGTCTCTCTGGGCGGATAAATGGTGGGACTAGGCGCATAGTCTCGTACAAGCACGCATGGAGATACTGTAAATCTCCCAATTTGTCGAAGGGAATTTCTCCATTGTTGGCTTCTAGAAAAGCGTCGATTTCCTCTTGGAGCTTTTCTTGGACTTCTGGGTATTTTGCAAGGTAGTATGCGAGAAAACATGAAGTCGTCCTCATCGCATCATACCCAGCGAGAATAAAGTTGAATGCTTGGGCGACAATTGTGTTCTCGGTGACTCCCACGTTTTTCAGCTGAGGAGTGTTAGTTTTCGAAATCATGTCGTTGAGGATATCTGCAAAATCATTGTTTTTCATGCCGGAGGCGCGGCGAGCGGCTAAGGCGTTGCGGAAGGTTGCACCGATTTTTCGAATTGATTGGGAATTCAGTGCTGGGGCAAGTTTGACTAGAAATGGGAAAGACGCTAAAATAGAGAATAAAATCATGCTAGTTGAGATTTTTAAGTAAGTAGCAATTAACTTGGTAAAATATTCATTATTCACATAAAAAGTTCTTACCTGCTAGAGTAAATAAAAAATTCACATCGGAGTCACATCCATTAATATCCCTGAACGTTTTCAACATTTCGTTGTTTGGATTCAAATGGTCATCTATTTTAATTCCTAGCGCAGTCCTGAAACTAAGATCCATGAAAAGTGCTTCGAATTTTGTGTCCATATCCAATTTCACAAAGCCAGTGGAATTCTTCTCAAAGTTACAGTCTGCTCGGATACTGGTACAAAAGTCAGTGATTGATTCCAGCATTGCACCGCTCACCAATTTAATCTTTCCCATTGTAAAGAAGCCAGTCATCGGCGTTCTCACTTCCTTCCATTTGTCATCTGTAACAGAAAATAACATTAATAGGTGTTCCAAAGTAATATTAATAAAAATAATTTTTATCTACTATATGATGGCTACAATGATAAAATTAATAGCATTCTTACATGGAAGAAAATCCATCATTTCGTTCACTTGCTCCTCTCCAAAATCGAATGCCCTTCTGTCTCTAAAGTGATCTGCGTCTTTTGCCAATACAAGTCTAATCAGATCTGGGTCGCAGATGAAAACCATTGGTTTTCTTCCCTCGTACACCTTGTTTTTACAAGAATCAAATCGTTACTAAATTTTACAGGTACATTACTCAAACATTAAATTAATGATAATAAATTCGAAATAAATCTTACCCCGTATACACTCCCATATTTATGATATCTATCGATATCCTCCTGGTGCTGCACTTTCAGATGCAAATCTGGAGTACTTCCCAGAAGAAAAGATCTCTTCACCACCGGAATCTTCATTTTCTCCAACGTTCCATAGTGCCACCTTGCATAAACAATTAATGCAAGGGGTATTATGAGAACAGTCGATAAAATTATTAGTCCTAACATTTTCAGCTATGAGTAAACTGCTTGCATTGGAAACCAGCTCTCTCTTCCTTCTTCCATAACTATCTTTGCAAAACTTGCAATTAACAATTAGCCATTGTCCTTTATCGGTTCACTTTAAATAATATTTTACTCCTGACATGATGCAACTTTAGCAGTTATGTGTAAGAAATGAAAATTATCTAATATTGTATTGCCTGATAAAAAATTGAAGTAGCCGAGATTTTTGACACTCTCTTGAAATCCGGCGTCGAGCAGATTTCCTGCTTACCCTCTGCCCCTAGGATTACATGAAGCTACCTTATGCCGATAAGGAATCATGTAGTGCATCATGTAAAATGAAATTAAATGAGGTAACTCAATCATAATTTTATTTCAAAGTCCTTTTTATTGAGATTACTACGGAAAAACTGCATCCCGTATCAAGTGCGTGATTAATCAATCAATACCAATTACCAACAACACCGATCTTCTTATCGGAACACACAAGCAATGATGATGTAAGCTCTACACTAAATTAGCACAGATTCTGATTGTAATCGCAGTTCTGAGTATTCTATGCTGTGCGGTGGTAAAAGGTAAAGCGGGCAATATAATCCGACATAATAATAAGTTGTTTTTGGAATGTACATTAATCACAATTAATTTTTTTTGTAGTCAGTTGGAAAGACTTTCAAAGCGTGAACATAATGCACATGCTATACATTCAGAGGAAAGCTACAAGGATACAAAAATATCTACAGTGACGGCTCCACAGTCCACAATATGACGCGTCGTCAGACACAGTTTCTAATCTATTTACATGAAACAAATATGTACAAGGTTACAATGGCTTTTCACCACTATTATTACAACAGATCTTAATTAGCAGTCAACTTTAAACACTTTATCAATAGTTAATATCTCTTCTGAAATAGTGTAGAGTAAGGTAAGACACAATTTAAATATATTTTTAATTGGACTAAAGTAACTAAACTACGTAGCATATTTTTTTCTCCTCGCTCTGATCAAGTAGATTAGTGCGGCAACAGCAATTATTATAAGGCCCAAGAGGATTCCTCCCCATGAACCCATTTGTGCGATGGACTTTGGTCGCAACAGCTTTCCCTGGAGACGCTCGGCTCCTTCCCCTGGAACTTCGACAGACTGAAAAAAATAATTTTTAGAGAAATGTAAAAACAAGACGGACATGATCAAAGTTAGTAAAGCATGATAAGAGTGCTAAATTGTATTTTGTACGGGCTTTGCACTTTTAATTTATTATTACCTCGTCAACCCAAATGATGGGCAGGAGCATTGTAGGAAGCTTCTTCAGCGTCTTTATGAACTTGAAAGCTCTCATTTCTATATTGATTTGGATCCGCTTAGCAGCCTTTAGAAGAAGTCCAGTATTCTGGAATTACATAACAATCCGAATATTTACAAAAGCTTGTAATAAGTGATATTACATCTATAGTGAAACACCATCTTTATAATTTAATATTACTATTCCTAATTTTAATTTTATTTTTGGCGTCTAACCGGCTCAAGTTCGACAAAAGTCTCGTGTAGTTCCCTCTCCGGTTTGAGTCCTTTGGTCTTATTTAAATATTCTTCAGAGCCGTCCAAAAAGTGAGGCAAGCTTACTAACAAGGGTGTTTCTACAAAAACACGAGTCAGAATTAGTAAAATAGCTAGAAGAACATGGAACAAAACAAAAAGAAGTTTATTAAATCCATTGAATCCATGCACCTTTCCTGCAAGCATTTAGTTGATAAGCTCCAGCTTTTGGGCAATTGCTAAATTTGGTTCCTGGCTGGGTGCAATAGCACATGTTATCTCTATTATAAACTGGATCCTCTAATATAGTCTGGTCCACGATAAATTTGTAAGTGTGAATTCCTTTAACTTCTGAATCTTTCTCGTACATCATGGTCAGTGATCGGCAGAGATCAGCAGAAAACATTTCCAGCTTTCTATCAGTCTTAACAAATGGAGGGAACACGGATCCGTCAGTTCCTTTAATCTTCTTGCATTTTTCGTCCTCCCACCAGGGCATGTCTGAGGAACCATTCCAGGTCGCAACTTCTCCAAACCTGCTTCCATCCTTTACTCCGCTATACACTTCCATTATCCCTGCGTCGGTGTTATTTTTCTGTGAAACAATATTACAAAATGCAGACAATTTTTGAGTTCGTAAACTATCACACAATTTAGTAATTTGTGTAAAAATTTCCAAATGTTTTTCTTACGCCATAATACAATCCGAATGTGTTATTTGGCAAATACGTTATTCCCGTGAAACTAGATAGTTGGGCCATCATATCAACGTAGTATCCTTTGAAAAGCATTTCGTCCACCGTTCTCTTGATGAATATTTCCTCGTCAGTCATATACTCAACGAGAATAGCTCGACCTATTACGCCTTGTCTGCTAGCGCGATGTGCCATTCCCTACAAATTAAAATTGAGCCTTTAATAGTGAACCACGTTATTAACATTTACCAATGAAGAAATCAGCTTCTAATCTTTACCAGGAACGGAAGGTTAATGACAGTAATCGTATCATTAAGTGATCCTTTGGACAGATGAGGTTGATAAATGTAGGAAGTTATTTGGCGATAGGAGACAGTGTCATTCTTCTCATTTATGGAGACATCAACTTTCTGCCTTTTCTGAAGATAGACAAACGGCCCTGTCTCCTGCAGTTTTGGATAGCCTCCTGCAGCCACTTCCTCGGGGTTGGTGACATTAAAAAGATGAAACTTAACATAAATGGGAACCTTAACGTCTCGCCATCGCTGGAATGTCTCGGAACCGTTGACAAGTCTGACTTGCTGCAAATAAATTTATTTAAATAAAAAATTCATTAGGTTCAAATTGGTCTAGAAAAAAATGAATGAGCCTTGTTGTGAAAAGCCAACTAAATTATTTAAAATGGGTGCTTTGCACTTCCCCAACCAGCAGCCATTTTTTCACATCATTTATCTTGCGTACATCCGGACATTAAACTGCAGAAAAGTTGTTTGCTGTGGTCAGACCACATCAGCAAAAACCATGTTTTTGTTAGTGCATTCGCATGGTGAATCGCAAATTGCAAAAACCCTTTTTCCATTTCTCCTCCTAATGGATTTTCTAGTACATTTTTAATCTGGTTGCTTTCTGCATGGTTGACGATGACTATCAGAAATCGGCAAATGCACTTAAGCTAACCAATCCCAAGCGGCATCTTGAAAACACGCCTCCAAAAAATCCTCAAAAATATATGGCATGATCATTTTTTCTTCTTTTTTAAAAAGTGAATGTATGCGCAAACAAAATGACATTGACACGACTGAGACGTATACAAAAGAGCCATTTAAAGTAGGTACCCGACAAACCGAGTAACTTTTTTTCTCACCTGCGCATAAATTCCTAAATTATGCACCTACATCCAATGACAATGACTCGTCTCATTTTTATTCTTTTTACTAGAAACAGCTCTAAAAACTACCCAGTACTGTCAATCGACTAACTCGTCATTTTTCCATAATCAACTTCCACTTATTCGTGACTAAAGGACATCAAAGTAAAAAGGAGACAAGGGTAGCAGCGATCTGAGAACGAGTGCGACCAATGACCACTCTGTCTATAATTTCGCAGCTCACTCCCTACTCACTTTTAGCCCATTACTTTAATTGAATAACAATACGAAAAGAAATAAACTGCTACAAATATTTATCAGAATTAGTACATACATTAAATCAGCATTTTCTTTAGGTATATCTACCTACCTCCATCCACATGCCTGTCTAACCAGAACTACATCAATTTTCGTAGTTACTTTATCAAACCATCACTTTTCGCATACCAGACCATTTTAACAGCCTTTATAGGTTAGAAATACACGCTCACGGAATACTACTAAAAAGATGTTTTTTACTACTAGTTCCATGAAAAACTTGTTCTCGTGTACATCTACATATACCATGTTCTCAGCATTTTACCACCACTGGTCATTGGCAATTTGGCCTTTGATTTTTTCGCCTTTTCTTTCTCCCTATTCTGATGCCATTTTCTGTAATATCGTCCATTCCCATCTATATCAATCCAATTCACTAAATTGTATGAACAAAGCGAGAAGGAAGGCAGAAAACGCAAATCCGTGAATTCTTAATGGTAGACAACTCACAAACTCTGATTTATTTATTACTCTCCAAGTTCGTCGGTCAACGTACAAAAAAAACTGCTCATGGTTCCAACAACATTCTACTTAAAATCCTTTAGCTTAACTCCCAAAACACAATGAAAAGGAGAGTTTTTGGTTGTATGCACTCCAAAAACAAAGAAGAAACAGGTTCCCCCAAAAAATGAATTGTACAAATACGTGTGTGAATGGGTTTTGTTTTTTATAAACGTCAGCAGAATGCGCATAATATTAACACGTAAATAAAACGCAGTTTTTAGGCTGTGCTCATGCGTCTACCAAAAGTATCCATGAATAAAAACGAAAGCAATCTTGCTCTATTATGCAATAGAGGGTCGTTTAAAGTGTAATTCTGTCATGACAGAATTAAATACTGCGAACTGCTAGCTAAAAATACAGCCACGACGACTCTTCCCTTTCACCCCTCACTGCAGTAATTGGGAACACACCCTAAACAGAGACGAATTGATATGAGTAGAGAGTGTATGTAGATGCCGTAAGAGAAGAAAAGAGTGAGCCCAAAGCGCAAAAAGGTTATGAATTTTGTGCTAAATCAGACTACGAAGAAATGAAAGTTCAGTTGCCTAAAAATAATTTTTCTTGGAGACGTTACAACCATGAACTGCTCTTTTCGGCTTTCCAATGAATAGAGTATTATCTACTGTCTTAAATATTTTTATCAAGAACATGGCTAAATCATTTTATTTTGTACATTTCTCAACTTCAATAAGTAAGTACTTCAACTTGCTTAATAGGCAAATAAAGGAAAGTTTTAATTAGGCATTTGTCACTGTTTGAGCAGTTCAGTTACCTATTAGGTTTGTAACTGACGAGCCCAAGAAGACATTGACATTGTGCGTGTTCTCCCGCATCCCCGGACAAAAACAATTTCAAACAATTCCACGAACTGTTTGCAATTGATGGAGAGTAGGGATAGAGCTTGCCAAATATTTTTCCGCTGAAAAAATGTTGACATTTAGCATACCTATATATCTTGTAATATTCCGTTTTCCTATGACAAAGGCTAGTTTACGATAATACGATTAATGTTTGCATCAGGCGATCATCAATTTCGCAATAAACAGTTAAATCATGACGCACAGCAAATCCATTCACTACAAGTAGTATTTTTGCAACTGGAGATTTAAATCTCACCTCTCTTGCAATAACCCGACAAGGACAATTATTGTTCAGTTCTTTCTCAAGCTGAAAGAAAATATCAGGGTGACGTAGACGTAAATGGGCTGAGCAAAATTATTCGTGATTTGGCAAAGTACATAAATCCAAAAGGTGCATTATCATTTTATCATTTTCACCACATGCGTGCACGCGCACGTCTGTGCTAATTCTACATCAGCCCTAAAAACCGCTGACCATTCCCATTCCGCACCGTTTACAAAAAATGCCAATACGAGACGGGCGTCATGCGAAACTGTCCCAGCACATTTTGTAGCTATTTGGGCTCATTCGAGTGCCTCAATTTTACTATGTGATTTAAATGAAGAGACATTCCAAGCAATTTCAAAAGAGCTCTGCATCTTTTTTGTAGACATTTAAAATTATAATTCATTTGCTAATTCATGCTAATCGTAGCTCCTTCCTGTGTTTTGTTCTAGACTTTTGGCTTTACGGCTAAAACATCAAATAGCAATGCTCCCATTTATTTTTATGTATTCGGCACTCTGAAGTCTGAAGCACCTAAAAATTTTGCTACGTCACTGCAGTCTGCAGTAAATGCTATGTACAATGCTATTGTACCTACTATACTTTAGGCTTTAATTAAACCATCATTCAAACAACTTCTCAAAATTCTTGCCTACTGCTTGCCATATGTATATAATTAGCACTTAACTAAAGAGTAGAATATGATTGAAATGAATCACGCAAACGCAAACAACTCCAGAGAAGGCCGATAGATAAAACGATAAAAGACACCTCTGCAATGTTTGTCTGAGACTTTTTGCATCATTTAAGACAAGGCATAGGGAAACGCATAAAAATGACCTTGAAGATATGCCGTAGTTGTACATACCTGTGAACATATGTATCAACGCAAATAAAATTGGGAGACTTTTGAGCAGTGATTTTATCATTTTTTTCAAGTTTTGGATTTTGTATCGCCAACCCTCTCAAGGTCTAACCTAAACTATTTTTTCCAGGATGAGAACAAAAACCTACTTCTGGATATATCAGTAATCTATCATTTCTAAAAATAATAAAAAACAGGGAAATATCAAAAATAATAATTTCAGTTGTTCATGATACGATCAGTTATTACACAATTGACTATTAAGGAATTTTTTAAAAATGTGAGAAGATCAGTAATCTATCATTTCTAAAAATAGTAAAAATCAGGGAAACATCAAGGAATTAATTTCAGTGGGTCAGGTTCATGATACAATCAGTTATTGTATAATTGACTGTAAAAGAAATTTTAAAAATGTGAAAAGATCAGTAATCTATTATTTCTAAAAATAAAAAACAGGAAAATATAAAAATAATAATTTCAGTGGTTGATCAAGATACTATCAGTTAGTACACAATTGACTATAAAGGAAATTTTTAAAATGTGATAATGCAATGTAGGTAGGTCATTCCAGATTAAGTTTAGAGATTCAAAACTCCTCAATTAAGTATATTTCCACAGCACATTCTCACCTGCGAAATCTTGTTATTGATGACCTTCGGCACAATAATCCATCCTAGAAGAATGCTCGCAATAAGGATGACAAATCCCACCGCTAGCACCACAGAAGGAAGCTTCTGCATGTTCCCACTTTGTCTCTGTTACAATTCCCAAGAGCTACTGCACCTTTTTCTAGCACAATCGCACCACGTTTCCTTTTCCAAAACTCACTTCTCCCCTCTCTCTATACATTTGTTTCTTTTCTTGTCAACAACCCATCAAATCATGTTGACAATTATTATGTTGGACTGTTTTTTCAGCACTGTTCCTGTCTCACAGAAATGCAGGTAAGCACCTCCACTCCGCTGAAAATGTGCCGCTTAATAGGTGGCACTTTACTACTTGCGGCCCGACGTAAGTTTTTAACCAGCCTGAAAATGTTGGTCTTTTGTTCGCTGCTGGATTTTCCTGTAGTTCGCACACTATATATAATTTTATTTGCGAGGACACGAATATCTACTACTTTCCCACTGGAAAAAATATATATGAGCTTGCGTACACGTTTTTTTTCTTCTCCTTATTTTACCTTGTTCCCAATCGTTTTCGATAATAACTTACAAAATAAATTCATTCCTTTTGCACCTTCCAAAGAAAATTGAGAAAAATGATACTATCAATTTGGAGCGAGCGAAAGCTATTTCATGTGGCATTCCTCGCATGGAAGTTTTTTATTCTTCTTCCTTTGCCAAAAACGACTGCACACATGTGTAAATACCGTAGTAATAGTAAAGCGGGGAGCCAACTGCCTGAGTAGGTTCGCCGAATGAGCGTAATCTATTCTCTTGAAAAAGGTGGCATGATGTTTCTTTCCTTCAATGCCATTGGCCTAGTCACTTCCTTTCCTTACTGTATTATATATTATTCAAAACAGGGCATTCCTCTCCCTCACAACTTGCAATTTAATATGTCCAGTCCAGTCCACTCACCCTCAATGAAAATGATATTTTATCCAGGAGCGGCCAGGTAAAAAAAACTGATGAGGAGAATTAATCTAATGAAATTTAAATTTACAGTGTCACAACTTCAAATGAATCACAAAAAATATATTTTTATTTCCCCCTTTAAAATACCTACATTTCAAGTATAATACACACTATTACAGGTTCCTTTTATATTAGAGACACCACACCAGACATAGACAAACCTTTCTTATTCTAGGTTACTGACTCGATCAAGTGTCGGATGACTACTAACAACATTCTCATACCAGAAGACCTGAGCAAGTACAGATTGTAGAGGAATTAATACAATCAAGTCTTCTCATCACTCCTACTCCTACCAAACTAAAAATTCTTACATGCAAGCTGAAAAAGTAGGAATGTTTTTCTTCCTTAAAGAGCTATTTAAGATTGAAAGAGACAGAAAGACTTCATTTCATGCACACCGTTCTTCTTCTGCTGCACATCACTATCATCATTCCCATTACAAATCATCCCTCACCCTTTACACTCCATAAATGAATTTTTACCAATGGACAGTTTTTTCGTTGCTTACAAATTTTATTTTATCCATGCTTACATTACGTAATACTCTGTATCATATCAATTCAGTCGTTCGCCTCATCTTACTCATATGAAAGAAAAAAGGGTTGGCTGTTGCGTTGTTGTTCCTACGAGAGGAGAACACAGAAAAAATTGTTTTTGTAAGTCATTTCACTTGTATCTTGTACTGTGGGCAGATGTTACGCTTATAAATCGCTTCATCTTACTCACATGAAAGAAAAAAGGGTTGGCTGTTGCGTTGTTGTTCCTACGAGAGGAGAACACAGAAAAAATTGTTTTTGTAAGTCATTTCACTTGTATCTTGTATTGTGGGCAGATGTTACGCTTATAAACTAGGATTGTGATGTGGAGTCCACTGTGGATATGGAGAAGTTTTCTATACATTTATGATTATGATGTACCTAAGCACAAAAAAAGACCATCAGATTCCACACAGGTATTACTATCATCAAAAAAGCAGGGATGTTACAGATGGCTAACTTGTAAAATGTAATACTTGCGTTATGCAATATGCAGTAGTAATTTTACTAATTGTATCCACACACGTACAGCGAGGCTTTGATAGAGAACGAACTAGAGTTATTGCTGTTTCTCCTTTCATAGCCAAGAAAGGGTGGAAGTGAAGTGTGTGCGCTTAGCTAGGCCAAGCGCCGATCTAACCATAACAGGTTGCCTGTTATATTGCTGTAACTGTATGAGTAACAATCTATATCTATTGTCCAGAAAGTCCAGAACAGAATGTAAATATTGTAAATGCGTAATACGGACTTGCTGCTACTCATAGTCATACCTGCTAACCACTGGCCAGAGAAAGAGTTGTGAATGTGTACCTCATGGAGTAATTACTATCTGTGCGTACATCTACCACATCCGTATTACTTATTGCCTTACTACACTTACATTAAGCATATTCCTAATCCACAATTCACTCAATTACAGTATCTGAGAGGTATTGTAAATTGTAATTAAATATTGATAATGTGATGATCTTAAACTTGGAAAATACATGCCTATGGAGGTACACCGATTCACTGATAATTTAAAATTATAGTTAACTTCATTTTAACACCAAGAAAGATTATTTAAGATTTCATTTACAAGATTGTGATTAAGCTTTTCTTAAACCCTATCTCAAATCACTTGATAGTATGCACACACACACATCAATCAAAGCTTATGAGGGTAGCAAATACGATACACAAAATAAATTTCATTTATCAGGAAAATCCATTTCTTGTCTGCTTAATCTGCTTTTTTGAATTTCTCCTTTTGAAGTGCACAATTTTGTACTAAGCGGTTGAAATAGGCAATGTAGCCTAATCCCACGACACGAAGAATTCCCATGAACAGAAGCTGCATTTA
>JAHZND010000432.1:0-35105 GCA_027744115.1 Acrocyrtus sp. NNG-2020
CTCACACAATTGGCACCCTGTTTTTCTCAGTATTCGGACTAAAGTGTTTCCGGAAGGACTACCCGATGATTGAATGCGAGGAGTACGGGGGATTTCTCAATATCCATTGTCAGAAATATAGGTACGACTACACGAAGCCGCAGGAATACCAGTTCTTTGATAGCCCAAGATTCTCCCCAGACACTCGTCAACTAAGTTCATTCAACAGTTCCAAGGATTTTGAGTTTCCCTTTCAATTTGAAATGAATGCCAATAACGACATCAGTTCACCTGAATAATTCGAAGTTATTTATTTATTTATTTTTTGTACCCTTGTTAAATATTTTTAATAAAAATTAAAACATAATAATATTCAAGTTTTATGCATTTTCCCCTGTCATGTCAGTATGTGACAACTGTCAGTGCAATTGCACTTTGGTACAGGTGCAGACTGCAGATATGGCCAATTCATAAAGTCGTTAAAATTTATATCTCTGCAGCAATACGCAGCAAAAGCATGGTTGTGTAGCTCTTTCCTCCGATGTCTAAAATTTACAAACTGCAATGACGTCAAGTAAAAAGCAAATAGCATAAGACCCGTAGTAATTTGAATTTATGCTTGACCTTGACATGGGACCAATATCTCACTGCTTACTTTTGCGGAAACCGTATAATACGGTTAATCATGTAGTGCTGCTCTCCACAGTTGTGATGCTAATCTATATATATAATAATCCCGATCCTTTTTGCGGTTCGTGGCCACAGACCCTCTAAAAAGTGAGCGGTGAGCGATACAATCTTTTTTGTATGGATTCTGCTCGTTGCTTTCGCGTTGATGTTTGCATTCAGGCATTTTAATGAGATAATGCGAGACTATTATATGTCACCCGATATTATTCTCACTTCTACCGCAGTTTAATTTAATGGACCATTTGACGATTGTCAAGGTCATTCCCGTTACTAAAATGGACGGAATAGTAAATGGGCAAAAATGATGCATGAAAATTGTGTTTTTTTTCATAAAATTCTAATTTATTAAGTTTTTTTTGTAGCATGTCAGTTTTATTTAGGATAATAGGCTACGTTACGTACACAGATATATGTATATTTTTATTGTTAACTTGACTGTTGCATTTTTTGTGTCACATTCTCTTGAAAAGATTTTCACTGTTATTTCATTACTCATTCTAATATGAAACATTCACAGTTTACAATATCGAAATGTTTATGATTTTTTTTACTTCTCAATCCTGACAGAGGCTCATTATAAGTTGAGTCGTTGAGTGCATTCACTTTCCGATGTCATCTGTCATTTTTCCGTCAAATTATAAATTATCAGAGTAACCTTCAAATACTGGTTATTATTGGTAACTTTTGTGAGATAATTCGCTTTTTGAAAATTATTAACTTTTTTTAGCAAACAAAGAAACATTTATGTAGTTTACTATATAAGGAATATGTGGATATAATTTTTTTTACATTGTCTAATCTTTTACAATAAAGATAAGTACAGTACTGCAAAGTCGTACTGATTTTTTTTAGTTAGTAGTACAGTTCATTATAATAAACACAACAATAATAATTAGAGTATACTCTGTTAAATTCTTTTTACAAGTTAAGCTATTCATTTATAAGTAGAAGGGCAAGTTGTCGCGTAATATCATCTGGATTAATAACGTAAGTTTTAGCTAGCACTAGTAAGAGGAAATACTTTTTTTTCACACAGCTCTGACACGTATTAGATTTATTAAGTAGGCATAGATTTTATATATTTCTTTTTAGACCAATACTTTTTCTCTTGATACTAATATCCTATAACTTATTTCCTTATGCATATTGGCATTTTGGTTTCAAATTTTTGTTGGCAAGCGCATACAATTATTTTTTTTGACAAGTCTATAAAGTAAATTGCTGTATGTAGTAGTATAATTGTATAATTTTAATATTTTTTTGTATGTAGTACAAGACATTTTTTTTCTCAGCTGTAATAAGTACTAATACCATGTCCAGCACGACCAGGAGCAAAAATTCTAGAGGCTTCTTTTTTTATGTTGTGTGCTATCAAATTCTTTCTCAGGAAGGAAATAATGAAATTATTCCTGTAATTATGTTAGGGCAGTATGAATCTTTTATAATGATAATTCTCTTAGAAAGTAGAGTAAGAATAAAATTTTGTATATTTCTTTGTTATGTTTTAAAATGTATAAACTATACAGTGTAGTTTTAGCTAAATAGGCTCTTTTTTAAAATTTTACTTTCATATAATTCCATGTTTAATTACTCTTTGCGAATTACAAATATTATGCAATTTGTTGTGTGGAAATTGTAGCGATAAAGAAGAGCAGCGAGGATTGCGAAAATAACATTGCAATATGGCAAGAAGATGTGAAAAGTAATTTGGAAAAAAAGGAAACCGACATGACTATAGTTTCGAATATTTTTTTTGTATAGTAACTATTAGCTTTGTTGTGTAATGATTGGATAAGCAGTTAAGCAGACTTGTCAGTTTTTAATCTATATTTTTTTGTCATCGTTCCCATCTTTTGTGCATGCACATCACACTAAATTCATTTTTTTTATTTAGGTATATATAAAAAAACCGCCCATGGATTTTCATAAATTTTCGTAATTTTCATGGATTTTGTAAAATGTTGAAGCAAAAAATTTCTAAAGATGTACTACACTTTCAAAAGGAATCTGCACTGCTCAAACTGAAATTTGTTTTTGCACAAGCAAAATTTTGCATTTGCCCTGAATAGTAATTTTTTTTGTCTTGCTATGCCCCACTCTACATGCACGTTTACTATTAATAAATATATTTACTTTTTTTTGTGGATGGTTGTCCTATACAATTATCTATTAAAAAGCAGGTATACCGGTGAACATGCAGGTGCCAATTTTGTATATTTTTCTCTCAGTACTAGTTCAATATTTTTTTTGGAAAAAAGAAATCCTTTCAATAATTGTCAAATTTTCAGTATTTTTGTGTAAGAGTCTTTGCTTTTCTATTACGCTATTCAAACATCCATCCTAATAATTATCATCTTTTACAGCAGTATATAGCCTTGCTAAATCATTCTCTTCTAAGACTAGCCTACTCATAGTAACTGTCAATTGGTTGAGTACATCATTAGGAGGAAAAACAATTTTTTTTCAGGAATCATTTTAGGAGCGAGAGTGTGGGTTACTGAAAAGAAAAATTAAGTAAGGAGGGCATATGGGCACGAGAATCATTAAAACTCAACGCCACATCACACCACCATCCAACTAACAAACACTTCTTTTTCGTACAGCTCATAATCAGATTATGTCGGACTACGGAAAAGGTCACTATATTTCATCAACCACTGTAATTCTGGTATTTTCCAAAGATAGAGAGAGCAGCCCCACATGCACATAAAACACTTTCAATTATAATATAGTGTAATACTAATTTTCAGTCTTGAGTCTATATCTTTTTGAACCAAAAGAGGTAAACCTGTCCTTCTGCCACTCTCAGGTCGTCCACCCCTGCAAGTACACAGAGAGAAGTTATGAAGAGCCCTTGCCAAAGACAATTGCCAAAAATGGGGAACTATACTTACCAGCAGGAGCCACGAAAGAGTTGGATGGTGGAGTTAATGGATTAGGATCCGAGTTTCTGTGGAAGAATTCGAGAGAGAGGATAAATGAAACTTGTCATACTGTGAAGAGAACCAGATAATGGAGAGCAGAGAGGGAGTGAGAGAGTGCGAGATAGAGAGAAAGAAGTGAAAGTACTCCCTTCTAATTTTTTTTAGCAAGAGAGTGTAATAGGAAACTGTCTCTGCGTGAGATCACAGTGGTGGAGTGACTGTACTCTGTCAATTTTCCCGTCTGCCTGTCTCTGTTTTCATTTTAATGCGAGCAAACATTATTTATATCCGCTCATCCTCGTTGGTGGTAATTCTGTTTATCTGGCTCACTCTCCCTCTCTGCGCCCGTATTAGGCTGATTTGGGTTGTCAACCTACATAAACTTGTGATTAAGTGATGCTGCCTTTTGCATCACAGCGTAGAAAGTGGCGTTTGCCTCTATTCTCACTGTCATGTTGTGTTTCTCCGCGGACGCTGGTTCAGGGCCGATCCAAAGCCAGTACGTGACGTTTACATCGTGTTTTGGATTTTTCAGCTTGTCCATACTCCTTTCTCCCAGCACCGTCTTGTCCTGCTTCATGTCCTCCCTACTGCCGTCACCGCCAACACCGCCGTGATCGCTGGCGTTGTTCTTCACTATTAGGAATTCAGGTTGAACCCCATTTACGCCTACTTTCGCTCCAGCACTAGAGTCAAAGTGGACAAGCGCCGGGGACTGATTGTCCTTCCGTGTCGCTTCCTCTCCCGCCACCGCTTTTGGTCTAATTTCATTGAGTTTCCTGTGGAACGTGTTGTCTTCGTCGTTGCTATTTTGAACGTTGTACATCATGGACAAACCCTCATCGGCTAGTGAGGAGGATGATTCTAACCCGCTCCGATGCTTATTTTTGTGGTGAGCGCTTTTACAGTGCCCCTTCGTCACTCCAAGAATACCAATACCATTTAATAAGGCAGATGTGGCAATCACTGCGTCCACCGTGTCACGTGGGCTGTCGAGAAATGAACCATTTGATTCTTGAAGTGATTCTAGGGCATGCACAGCTGCCGATTTGTTCCAGTTTATCTCTGCCCCTTGGAGGCCAGACAGTGCCTAAATATATATCAGCGCTCAAATTTAGACTTTCCTATTCATTATTTCATTGCATTATTGATGGAGGTGAGAACTGCGGGAGAAACGGAAACGAACGTATATCTCCCCCATTCATTAGTGTTATTAGATTGGAAAAACAGACCTGGATAGCCAATGCAGTAGTATGTAAATTGCCAAAGGTTCCATCCTCCAGTTGCATTTTACTGATTGCATGCATTGGCTCTATGATGTGCCGACTCAGGAAGTCACTCGTTTTCCGATTACGTATACACTCTAGAGCTATCACTGCCGTGGCTCTCGTGTCTACAACACATTTAAAAATGTAGTGAGGCATGCAGTAAAAACAGGATTCAGCGAGCATTTTTTTTATACGTATTGAGAAGGAGGAAGGAAAAGTTAAGAGCGGCAGAGCGACCGAGAGAAAGGGAGAGAAACGCATACTTAACATTTTTACTACAAGTTTTCGCCTCGTCTTGTGTAAGTGAAACAAACTCTCCACCTTTCTCTCCCTCTTTCCCTGTGCCCCTTCAGCTGTTACCTGAAAAAAAATATTACATGCTCTGGAGTTGTTGTATTCCGCGTTAGATTATAAAAAGTCTCACTCAACTCAATTTTGACCTCTACACACCCTCCGGTAAATAACTAAGTGGAGAGAACCTAAAAAAACTACACCTTCCCACCTAATTTTCCTCTGCGCATATACTATATGGAAATTGGGAAATGCGGAATATTGCATGTTGGAGTAAGCAAGCCCAGGAAAATGGAGAATTTATACGTGTTCGCGAAAAAAGGCTCTTTTCAGCGAGAAATGAAATTCTCCTTTCTCTCTTAGTGAAAAACATCATTTCCGGCAAACTCAACCATGGCATTTAATCTAGCTATGTGTGCTTCATTACTTTCACAATATATCCCATTTCCGATCCTATTTCAGTTTGCATGCAGCTCACCTCTCCCATTCTATCGCTCCACTTTACCTGTAAAAGTATGGATTGGCATTTTAAAGAAATAACTGCTACTACAGACACGTTATCACTTCGGCTTCCTTCCGGTGAAACGGCGATGGAAAGGGGAAGAGAAGGGAGTGACATATTGCACGTAACGCTAATAATGAACTAACTAGACAGACGTATAAAAAAATACTCGTTTTACCCAGCGAATGCATTCTTGCTGTGGATGTTGTAGAGTCATCCCTCGCAATTTGGAGCAAGTGTCGGGCTTGATGTTTGTGAATATGTGTTCCACTTATGCACGATACAAGGGATGTGAAGGCGTAGCCGAATGCTGTGGGGTAGCCGGGATAGTCAACATCTTCATGATGTTTCTCTAGAGACACTAGAGAGTAATTAAAGATAGATGAGAAACCCACGTAGTTTATCACTAGTTTGCTCCAGTTAATCTAATCTACGGGCAGTTTGGTCTGCGTGAAATTAGAGATGGAGTGGATTAATCGGAGCGGAATGTACGAGATGAGGAAAAAGTGTGAGTAATTGGCTTCAACATTGTACAATATGTATACAATGTGCAGCCAAGTTGAAAGCAATAAACGTATTTCTTGGAAGGGTGCTGACGGCACCGTAACGTGAAATTAAAGTTAGTGAAAATTGGTATGTAATAGTCTAATTTCTTACCGATCAAGTTGTGCCCATGGAAATTGTGGGGATCTTTGCACGAAGCACTTAGAGCTAGCGCGTAGTAACATACTTCCGCAGGTGTTATTGGTACTGTATCCTTGCTGAAAATTACAAAAATTAGCCTACAGCTGCAATCTTCCATTTCACAGTAGAGGTGAGATTGGGTAGATAAGGTAGTTAGCTGGTTAGATGATTTCTGAGTGAAAATCTTGAACGGTTTTTCCGTTAGATTTGAGCAATTGCCCTGAGGGGTCATTATGCACGCAGATTTGGTTTGGAATTTACATGGAAAGGAAAAAATCCATTAAATTGGCTAAAAAGCTATTTTCCTAGGTGCCTAGTGCTTGCGTGACAGAGCCAAGGAAAAATGCGACTTCCAGGCAATTGACAAAAGGGGCATGAACCTGCAGCCACAAAAAGCCACTTTTCTCCTGGAAATTGGAAATCGCAAGTCATTACAACAGACAACGTCAGAATTCTTATATCAGCGAATTACTAGTCGTACAACTACCATTTACGAGGTTATGCACAGTATTGGGAGCCGTCGCGTCGTATACAGCGCCATGATGTTGTTGTTGTCGGTAGAAGGTAGTTATGGCTATTACAGTAATCCCAATCTCGATAATGCGTTCATTGACTCTCTTCATTATTCATTTACTACGTTAAGAGGTTAACTATGGAGGGAGTATACGAGTTGCAAGAGTGGCTCTTGTATAACGCTGACATAACCAGCACACAGCCTTTTTTCCCAGGCTAAAATAGACTACTACTGAATCATTAATTGAGCTGCAAGGCACCTACGACAGAGTGGAGAAATTAAAGCGATAAAATGGGGAGGGAATTGCTATTTTTGTGGTTTCGGGCGGTTTTGGTTTTGGCTTTTCTGTGCTGTTCCATAAAATATTATTTTTGTTATTATGATAAAGTTGAGCTACTAACCTTAGTAATTTCTCTAGAAGTTCTATTTCTAACTGTTTAACGATTAGTCTAGCCTCTAGATCATTCTTGGCAGGCCAATCTTTTACAAGGGAAGCTAGCGCAATGACAACTCTCGCCGTATCACCTGACGGCCAACCGTACTCCTCTGTCCGTTTGGTCTGTAGCCACTCAAGGGCACGATTTCGAATGTTTTCAAGTTTGTATTGCAAATTATCTGCTGATGGCGTGTCCGGCTCCCCACTTTTGTTCGTTGAGCTTTCTGCAAGAGAAAGAATAATCAGAATTTAGCCAGGGTTATCGAAATCGATTTAGCAAACCTTTTATTGAAAATTCGCGTGTCCGCTCCGCCGCATTATCGGCTCGATTTCCAACCATAAAAAATAGCTTATCAGCTTATGGGTAGCACGTTGGGACGTGTGGAACTTCAATTACTGTAATTAGCTATGCAGCGCCAAGGATTTTTTTATGAAGGTGCACAGCAGAAAAAAGCAGAGAAAATAGCAGTGAATTATCACCTGAGAAAAGAGCAGATGTAGCTGAATAGCTGATGCACATCAGCGTGGACGTCATGAAAATGAGGACACTGTTGGTGATCATCGTTTCTTCGTATTCGTTGGACAGATGCAATGAAAATAAGTGAAATGAAGGAAACGCACTCGCACAAACGTTATCTCTGACTGCTTACTTAATTTTTTACATAATATGTAACTAGTGTGAGTATAGACGGATTGTGCTTGTAGGTGATTTATAATAACTTTCTATACTGAAAAATGATATTAGGATGAGGTCATTCAGCCAAAAGAAAGTAATTGACTTATTTCTCGCTAAAATAATTTTCCCTCTCTTAGTTTCTGGTGGAAAATCGGCGTACAAAGATTCGTTTCTTGGCAAAAATCCATCTCACTCAATTTTCTGCTTCACTTATGAACAATGCTCCTATTGAAAGTATTTGGACAACAAAACAGAAGGAAAACAATGCAAACCGCACACAATCACGACCAAACAATGGAACTAACTTGTTCCCTTGCCATACTTGGAGAACTAGTCATACTTGGAAACTCGTCATTCTCGGAAAGAAAATTTCTGTCGCAAAAACCCCTCGCCCAGTTCTCCATGCTCAGCTGCTGTCTTCATTAGAAAATCAACCTACGCGTTCACCCAACTTCCAACAAACGACACTCACTGTTCACGTATGTTCACTCGCACAGATCATCACCTCACTTACATTTATTTCCTCTTCTCTCATTTCACAATGCAAAGAAACAAAATATCAAAAAATCCAAAAAATCCAAAATAAAACTTGCTCGCTTTCCCTCAACTTTCACTCTGTCCTTGAATGGCATACAATTAAATGAAGGGAAGCGTCTAATGAAACTTTTTCAATGAAACAACATTTTCTCCAATTTTTTTTAAACGCTCCAATTCAAGGTTCCTTCCTATATTCCTATCAATCGCCTTATCCCGTATCTTTTTAATACAATTAAATGAAGGAAAGCGTCTAATGAAACTTTTTCAATGAAACAACATTTTCTCCAATTTTTTTTAAACGCTCCAATTCAAGGTTCCTTCCTATATTCCTATCAATCGCCTTATCCCGTATCTTTTTTTTTCTCTTCCTCGCAGCCCTTTTCTCCTATCTTTCTCCTTTCTGAGAGGAAGAGAGCAAAAAAATGTAATGTTGTGGTAAAAACTACTATTGCCTCTCCCAACAGCAGAGCAGAGCAGCAGCAGCCAGCAGCCTCCTCACACTACTACCACGAGATTTCTATATTGTTTTCTCCTCCTTTCCCACTTCGCTCTTTTTCTAAACCAGTCCGAGCAGCAGCATTCCACAGACTGGATATTACTCTTCTATAGAGCTTCCATATGTATGAAGAATGTCAGATTTCTGGTGTGCATCTCGAAAGACGGAAAAATTGTTTGTGTGCCTCACTCTTCCCACTCACTCACTCTGACTAGCTCCTATCACTCCATTCCCCTTTCTATATGTACCGTTCTCCTTTTCCCTGTACTTTCTCCTTTCTCTCCTTTCTCTCCTTCCTCTCTCACACTCGCTGCTGGATGGACACTGCTTTACTCCCTTGTTTGCGATAATAGTGTGCCTTATTTGGAAAGAGATCGATAAATCCTTCTCTGAGGGTTCTTCTCTGCTTTCTAATATTACTCTGGGAAGATAGTGGAGTAGTGGCGGCGGCGGTGGTGCTAGTGTGCGGTGCACTCACCGTCCTATCTTCGTCCTCAACTTTTTTTTTATTCTTACTTTCTACATACTACATAATAAAAATGTAATGGAATGTTCATATGCATTACGCATTTATATTGATGAGATGGAGTACCATGAACAACTTGTTTTATAGGTGGTATGCCAGAGCCCCGTTGCTATATGCACCTCAGGAGTTACACTTTGTGTGAAATTGTTTCACTTTATATATAATAAAGAATGTAACTTGGAGTAGAGTACCCATTCCTACTATTACATCATCTCGTAACCTATCGCATTGCTCCCAAGAAAACAAACTTTCCAGCCATGTTCAAAAATGTGAAATTTCATGGGTACTTTTTGTGCATGAATGACGGCAAAAGAGAGAGAGAAGAAGAAGAAGAAGGTGCATATTATGACAAGAAATAAACAAGGGCACGAACAATAACGGTAAACTCTTGGAGCTTGAGAGCAAATAGGGTACGAACAGCAAAAAATATGAATAAAAAATATATTGATGATACGGCATTTTTTATGAGTAGAGTGGGGGCAAAAGAGGAAAAAAAACTGGAAACTGTTCCAGCACACTTACGAGTATACAGTGCACACACTGTGAAAATTAATTGCAGCTTACTTATGTGAAATAGACACTAGAGCGTACATCCAAAATTCGAAAAGACTGCAAGATATTTTATTTACGAGGAACGTTCCCTCCACCCTCCCATGCCTTTTTTTACTACATCACATGCATCCACAAGAAATTCACATCTTGAAATCGTATTTGGTTAGCAATGAGGAGGGAGTGAAGAAATGGGCTTTAAAAAAGCTCACCACCACGATGGGCTCTTCTATGCATGCAGGGAAATTCACTGCAACAAAGTTTTCTCCTCCAATTGCCAGAGTTTGGTGACTGACTGGCGCCTCAGCAGCAAGATTTCCTACTTTGTCCAAAGTGTACAACCCAAATTCCTAGCGTGGCTGCTTTACGTGGCAAGACGGGCAGGCAAACACATTCCCATCTTGCAACACTGAAAACGCTCAAAGAATTTTCAAAGTGATACAACTCCTCCTGGTGTACTTTGACTATCGGATCCCTTCTTACAAATGAGGGAATGGTTAGAGCAGTATACAGTGCACAGTGCAGTAAAGAGCCACTACTAGATGGAAGGCCCTTCACAGTCCCCTCCAAAAAAACATTTCCCCTTATAGTAAAAGCTACTCCATTCAGAAAGATTTTCTTTCTTTGGAGGAATCAAGTCATTTCAACTGAAGGTAATGAAGGAGTTGGTGCAAGATTACCCAGAGAAGGATTACATGAGCGGACTACATTCCCCAGGAGCAGAATTTTCCTTTTTTTTTCTTCTATAAACTCTCTCTGATGTGAGTTTAACATTTCGTTTTCATAAAAACTCTTTCGCAAAAAAAATATGAGGAAGGGGAAGCTGAAAATAGAAAAGGAGAAAGTGTAGTAAATGTGCATTCATTTTTGCATTAGGGTAACTTGACTCTTTGTTTAATACAGAGGAGAAAGAGTTGCTTTCGCAAGAAGGAAAAAAAAGTGGAAGTGGCGGTGGAGGGAGATGGAGAAAGTGACTTTTTTCTTTACCTTTTTTTATCCGTCCTCGCTAACTTGAATCCCTACACTTTTATATATAGGATATTTTTTTTCTTCAGGTTTGCTTTCTTTTGCACTACAGCTCTAATGTACTCGCTTGCCATAGCGTTCCTATTTTGTGAGCGAGCATGAAACCATTAAAGCTCCATAAAATGTCTAAGAACTGTAGTTTTTCTGTTATAATGTATGCAGTCACATGTAGCTCTCTACATGTCTCTCTTGCTCCTTTCCTTTCTTTTAGGAAAATAAAAAAGTAGAAGAGTTGGAGGAAAAAGAAGTAGAGGATGAAATAGGAGATATTTTTGGCAAGACATTTTCCAGCTGTCCTTTTACGATATTAAACCATCTTTTAAGTGTATATTTACTAACGAATTACATCCACTAATATCATGCCATTACCGCCGCCAGTCACCATTGTCGGAGCTTTCAATATACTGTATGAACTAACAGCTTTTTTTCACTTCCCAGGAATGCGTAACCTTTTTCTTTTGCCCTTTTACAGTCGATAACTTTTGGCATTTTAATATGTCATCTGGAGTTTGGATTGTGAGGCCGTTCGGGAAAAAATGACTCTCTCCACGCGGCTATATAGACTCTGTCATATCGTTATTATTAAAGTAACCACAGCTAAAATTTCCCAGGGGGAATCTGAGAAATGAAACCTTTAACCTCCCCGTAAAGAAAAAAAAAGCGCAAACAATAAAGGGATTTAAACTACAGCCAGTGGACTAATTTACGGTTGTCATTTTCTCACTCTCTCGCTCTCCTTCTCGCCTTCTCAATTCTTTCATCTTTTGAGCTACACAAGGCTACTCAGCACCTCGGAATGTGAATCATCCTCATCATCAAAAGCATCTATAATTGCACTAATTGCTCTAACATTTCAGCTGCGCTCACATTATGAGCAAATATAATATGCTCCTTCTTTTTCCCTTGTTGGAAATTGCAATAGAAAAAACCGAGTTGCGGCAGTATGCCGATGCTGCGGGACACAGAGGTTGTAGGAGAAAAGAAATTCTTTTGAAAAAAAAACTTTTTTCCCCCGATAATGCACCCACCATTTTTTCCCTCGTATCTCCACACTCTTTTACACACAGAGCAAGTCTGTTCGGTGGCGTACTTTGATGCTCCTTCCTTATGCTACGTGCTGCAGCATTCCACCAAGTGCATTAGACAAAGATGTTTCATCATCCGATAGTGTTGAAATGAACTTTATCAAAATACAATCTTTGTCACGTAGTTTGTCGTGGTGTCATCGAAACATGGCGATCAGAACTAACCGTCTTCACACAAAAACTCGCTACTTTTAAAATCCTTTTATGCCAACTTTTCTTCTTCCAAGACAAGTTACTATTAACTTTAATTGCAGGTTTTTCTCCGAGTTTCTACTAATTGGTTCCAATTTTCTTGATTTCCCCATTGCGGCAGAAGATAGAAAAAAAAGATGGAGAGAGTGAAGCGCTGGAAAAAAAAAGTTCACTCTTAGTTTTGTCGAACAAGCAGCTCTTGACTTTTGATTATGCTCGCAATCTCATTATAATAGAGGATAATAATATTTTTCCGCGTCATTATCCCCAATCACATTTTCACCGCCGCTCCCATTCTGCCGCGCCTGTCTCGAAGAAGAAAAAAGTTATGATTAAATCCCCTCATTAATCCGTACTTTCCTCCCCATTCTTCGTTCTTCAATGGAGAACTGACGTTCCAATAAATAGAGGAGACATTTTGTAATTCCTCAAAATTGCAGCGACAGGGTAGCCCAGCCAGCTGGAGAAAGCACTCGAAAGAATTCACAGTGGAAATTTCCACTTTCACAAAGAGTTTTATTAGTATTTTATCACTTGTTCTGCTTGATCGCTCCCTCATTGCGTTACAATAGACGTGTCTCTACCAGGGACAACCCTTCAGCCGATGATGGTGATGATGCTGCCTTCCGGAGAAAGAAGGGGAAAGAGACAGTCATCAAAATTATCAAAGTATGAGGTAGGCATTGTAAATAGGTGCTCCGTCCTCCTCTTTGCCGAATGCGCCGAAAGTACCGCACTGTACCCTGTAATACTGCTCAGCCATCGGTGGAGTAATAATTTGATACCATAATAATTTGATTTTCTCATCACGTCCTCTCCTTAACGAGAAGAGTTGTTCAAAAAAAAATGTTCTTCAGGATCTCACGTTGACATTGTCCTCCATGTCATTCTACATATTTTTAGGAAGGACTTTCATATATTATGCGCTGCATCGACTATATACAGTGCACATTCTTCCATATGCATTGTCGCCATTATACCGTCATCATTAGGGTATTATAGTGGAGGTTTTTAATATTCTAGAATGCGTGCCGTCCTCCAGCTTGTTCACCTCTCTGTCATAAAACAAACTTTTTTTCCTGACGGGCTTGCCGCCCTCTGCAACGCTTTCCTTTGCAGTGACCAGCGGGACGAGGCTAAAATACTTTGTAGGGTGCAATTTAAAAGGTACGTAGCGTGCTGATGAAGGCGATGATTTCATGGCCACATTGGTTAATGAATTTTAGCACCGTAAAGTTAATCAGTACCGAAGCAAAGTTGGCTGCAAAGAATGACAAATCATTAAAAGCGTTTATCGTCGGAACTTTGATGTTCGCTCTGGCTAATTACACATTAAAGATACAGTTTGCCATGGGATGTGAGATTTGATGGGGAGAGCAGTTTTGCGTAAATATTTACTGTGTGGGAGCTCGTAAAAGGAAGGGAACTCAAAGGAAGCCCCACTTTTGTAGTAATCACGAGCACACTAGTACAAGTTTTATGCTCTCTCCAGACGACGACGTCGTCGGGTCGTTATTGCATTTTCGAGAGAAAATCGTAAGAGAGAAAAATTGTTTAGCAATTTTCCCAGTCATAAACGCATACTTAATTGTTTATGGCATTTTTGCTGGAGATCTCCTTCCAGAAACTTTATCCAAGGAGATATCATAAAATTAAAAGAAAAGTCGATTAATTTCCCCGCTATTAATTTTTTTTGTACGTCCTTCCAGCGTACGCCTTGTGCAAATTGTTAAATGATTGTAGTTTTACGGACAGCAGGATGCCAATAATACTCTGCTCTTGTCATTTGGCTATGGAGTACTAGTACTAGTATAAGGCGGCAGTAAAATCCGTTTGCTTTTTTTCCAAATAAAATCCACAACAACAGTTTGGGGATTTCCTAGGGATGCAGCAGTGTTTATCTTGAAAGGAGTAGTGGAAGAAAACAAAGTGGAGTAGTAGCTTTTATGCGACAATGCCACAAAAATACTATGTGTAATCTCCGGATATTCCTGGCTCGGTATGCTCACGCTGCGACGGCGGATTTCTCTGCGAAACCCAAGAAAAACTGCTGGGCCCAGTACACTTTACACCACTCCAAAGAGGAGAGAAAGTTCATGGCAGCAATAAGCAGAGGTTGGCGATCGCGATGATCGTAATTTTCTGCATTATATATAAGCCAAGAAACAGAAACGAGTGCAAACAGAAAAAAATCTCGTGCAGCATAATAATAAATTGCGTAGAATCAACTGCTTTCTGAATGAGAATGGGTGCTAGAAAGCAGCTCATGAATCATTATGCAAAACTGATAATGTAGCGCAAGCAGCAATTTTGGTACGCAGTCTGATCTAAATTTGTGTCCAACTTAAGGAAAACGCACTGCTGCGGCGGTAATCAGAATAGGCAATTTCAGCATATTATTCCAAAGCAAGTTTTTTTATTATTCATTTTCATATATGTATCAGCAGAATTTTTGAGTTCTCACCCTCTCTGCAATCATCGTGTTTATTCAATCAACAAGGGTGATGTGTGTGTGCTCTGTAGGGAGCCCACTCCGAGTATACCCAAATCATCAGCAGTCAACCGCAGAAATTTTACAAGAAAGGAGAAAAAGTGCTTGCATGAAAGTGACATATGACATTTGCAGAGCGCTGCGTATTAACACTGTAGTGTACGCTGAATGTCAAAACAGGACAGATTTCTCTTCGCTCAGATTTGAAAGTTAACTCACTTTTCACACACAGCCTCTGACAGAGGAAACTCTGCTGTTAACTTTGTGCAAAGACGCTGCTCTAAAAATCTTTCTGCGAAAAAAAAAGTTTGCTCTCTCGTCCTCATTTGATTTGTATCAAAAGATTCGGAAAGTTGCCGAAAGGGCAAAGGGAAAGGATTTATCGTTAGCATTGTCACCTGATAAAGGAAGCTGAGTGGGGAGGCACTCGAGTAGCTGTGTCGTGTAGCTTTGTCTCGTTAGCGCACGCTGTAGGACATGATAATTGGATGAAATTCAGATGACTACATTTTGTCACTGCATTTTCCACTCGTACAAGCATCGAAAAGATTACCCTGTCCTAATTAGATCTAACAATTATTGACCACCTTCCAGATAAGATAGGACATTCGCCAGGGTAGTATTCTCCAGAGGAGACAAGACAGATCGACGAACAAGTGAAAGTAGCGACTCCACTCTTTCCAGCTTCTTTCCTAAGTGGAAAACAATGCAGGAAGGGGAGAAGCGAGAAAAGCAATTTGTGTAATCAGTTTCCACTTGTGTGATCACACCCAAAGAGGGAATCATAATTTTCCAATCGTAATATGGCAACTACCACCAAGCATCATATTTCATTAAGGTGTTGTTCCACTTCAAGAAAAAATGCTCTACCATGCTTCCTCTCATATCTGCCCAGCCAAGTAGCAAATTTGATAAATGGACTAAAAGGAGAAGAAGAGCTTCACCATCAGCAAACATTAAATTCACTCAGTCGTGCTGCCGCTGCTCCTTCTTCTTTGTAATTAGTATGTGTCACCATTGCAGGAATTTTAGTGGAAGCTTTCCCCAAAGTTATATATCGGCTATTCTGGCGCTAGAATTGGAGTTGGAATGTGTGCCGAGAACAAGAAATGCAAAAAAAAAGAATTTCCTAAAGAGGCACAAACTTTGGCACAAAAAACTTTCATACGCCAAAAAACTCACGCCAGTGAGAGTAGTAATGCAGTTATCAGATGTGTATAACTATACGTAAAACTTTTATTATTACGTCATGTCATATTCTAGATGACTTGACTAGTTAACCGTAAAATTCTAAAGTTACTAATGTCCTACTAACTCGCAATTTACAATTTCAAATTTCAATATGCCTGTTTCGTTAACTTAATTAAGAAAGCATGGTCGTCCTTGCCAGAGCTATTACGAGAAAAAGGTTTTCGAATTAAATTCCATTCTGATAATTTCATTTGCTACTACCATCCTTCTAATTATTCCACTTTGTTGAAGGCAGCATTGGTGAAATTCAGCGTCCTTTTTCCTTTCAAGTTTGCTTTGTGGACCGTTTCTGCTGCGCCGGAAGAGTGTGTCGTCGTGTACGTATCCGTCATTAAATATTTCAGAGTGAATGTCACCATAATCAAAAAAAAGTTTTCCAAGTTCCCACAGAGGACATCCTGTGCAATTCCCGTTTTTTTTTTGTTTTGCCATGGGCATCCGTACAAAAGTTTTTTTTTCGCTAGAGAAGAGCTGTATGAATCGACATAACCCATTTGCCATATACATAACGATATATACTTGAAGCGGCGATATACTTAAGAGCACCAAATTCCTTTAAAATCTCCAAGACGAGTTTTATCGAAAGCCGATACTATCCTAACTTTGTGGGCTAGCTGCTTAACGTTTAGTCCGATTAACGTTGTAAATTTGGTAAAGCGGACTGAATGAAAGGTCAACATTGTAACAGCAATCCCTATTCCCTAAAAGTGACGTCAAACTGCGTACCTACAGCCTCTACATGTGGAGATAGACAGGAAAAATTACAAGCATTATGTTGTACTCGAAAGCCGTAAGACGAAAGGGCAAGATAGGTTGTAAAACAGATAGATATCGGCAGTGCCATTCCCTCCTCGTTATAGGAAACTACATAGAAAAAAATGCCTACACTACCGCACAAACAGTTTTCTCTTAACCAAAAGTAACGGCTTGAATTCCTTCTGCTTTCTCAAGCAAGACTTGGAATAAGACTCTTTCCACACGAGATGAAGCAAAGAAAGGGGGAAAGCACCATGTAAATATTTTTGGTGGTCTTTGCTATACTAAAGGCGTAATGAAATGGGTGCTCCGCCACGACAGTTCAGCACTATGAGCATGTTACTGTTGTTCTCGTCTAACGTCTATCGCAGGCTTCATATATAAAATTTTTATCATAGTTTCCGTCGGCAGAGTAAGCCAACCGTGAAAATTACTAACCAACCCGGTTCCAACCAAATTTCTCCAGCAATCAGAAAATGCACTTTATTAAGTTTTCAACGTCAGAAAATTTCACTGTTTCTAGTTGCTGCTAATTTAGTTCAACGTAAAATGCGGTGAGTTACTTTTGCAGATATTAAGACAGGAAATATTATGAGTGCGGCTTTGTTGGTTATAAAATTTGAAAAGTGCAGCCATTCCACCTCATAAGTTACGTGGTGTGCATCTCATCCCCATTCTATTATTAAGTACGGGAGTGGGAATTGTCTGAGATCAGGATATCGGAAACTATTCCAGCACCTGGAGAATGAAACGATGCAGTCCCGGCAGAAAGGCATGCAAAGGAGTAGACAATGAATTAAAACAATGCATACATTCGCGTCATAAAAGGAGAGAATGGGAAGCTCATTTTGTGACGTACTTTTTAGTATGCCCAGAAGTGAAAAACCCTCATCATTACTGCCTACCACCACTTTAGCACACATGAAGACCTTCCCTAGAGCTTCCATTCTGGGATTAATGAGAGCAAGTCCACCCCAGCCTATTCTAGTCCGCTGAAGAATTCTCTTTTCACCCTCTCATTTATTAAAATAATGCCAGAGGAGGCGAAATATTTTTGTGCTCTTTCAAGGGAAGATAATGTAGTTGATATATTCATTTCAAACAGACAGCAACGGAAGCACACTCGCCAATTTTCTTTCTTGATATTCCAAAAATATCCCTTTTCGAATAGTAAATTAGTGGGAGAATTTCAGCGAGTCAGTTTGTCGGCTGCCTTCCATTAGTGAATTGTTTGAGCTAGCGAGCAGTCTTTAAAGGGGAAGCAGAAATTTAATGGGTAGGTTGTTTGGCGAAAGGAACTGGAATGAAGAGAGAAAGAGTCAAGTTTGTAACTATCTCGGAAAGAAGGGGAAACGGAAGCAACCTTCATTTCTATGTAGAGAATTGCCGGGGGAAAAATGTCACCGAAAAAAAAGCTACAACAAGGAAAGGGGCTGACAAAAGGAGATTTTTCATCTTGTTATATAATCACAGCGGAGTGATACTCTGTACCCGTACACTGCCATTGTGTAGGGACATGAAAGCGACAATAAAAAATGGAAAAAGAAAATCTTGTGTAAAGGATGAATTGCATTACTCTGCCTGCTCGTGCACATAGCTTATAAAATATGGATGAATGAAATTGCTCACTCTTCTACTACAAAATTTTTTTTATGCAAATCAAATAATGATTGTGCTCCAACAAAGTTACATTTTATTCCTTTTTAAAAAAAATCTAGTTTGCACTGCAATACCTTTTAAACCGACACTGCCACTCACTTTCGTAAACAGACAGGGATGTAACATCTAAAGTGAAATGTTCACAAGCAAGTAGGCAAATTCGATAAAAATAGCATCAAAATTCAGATAAGGCACTTCTCGAGAAGAGAACGAGTTCCCCTCCTGGAGTATTTTTTTCGTCATTATATCTTTCATCATTTCCGTTCCAGTACTAACCAGCCTTTTATTTTTCGGATAGGTAATCTACAAGGATCACCGAAATGGAATACACCCATGCGATTTCCCTTTTTTAAATGAGAGTGGAAAACAAGCAAATATTTCATGTCCCCTATAAAGATAAGCCATTCATGTACCTTGATCTTGAGCTTGATCACACTCTGCACGGACTCCCACGAGATTCCCCTTTTCGTATGCAAAATTTGATAACTATCTGTACGTTTCCTATATCACGTGGACTAGTAGCACCTATGCCTGTCCTCTTATTGGTTTAGCTAAATAAAAGTAAAGGAGAAAGCATGTGACTGTGCATAGTCATTTTTTCTCCTTGTAAGCTAGCAAGTTCTCGCAATTTTCAACCCAAACTACCAACTACCTCTCCACCACACTTACTACTACCACCCAAAGACTCATGGGGCTGTGTCCTCCATGCCTCTCTCCTTTCCATTTCCACCGAAAAAAATGTCAGAAGGGAAAAAAGGGAATATCTGCTGATATGAGGTTTATATCTTGAAAAACTCTGAAACAATATTGTTCCCCACTCTTTTTTCCCAGTCTGGGATTTTTTTTATTCGGTGCGCTATACTGCACCCATACTCATATAACAGATCGACACTATCGAACTAATGTTATGCATACATGCGACAAACCAGCCAATACTTTTTTTTCCATTCCTTTTTTAAAATTGCTTTGTTGCATTGGATCAGATCAAAAGTAGCATGAGCATGGCAAATCCTCGTTGTTTTATGTTTACGCTCCGTCTCGATTTACACAAACGTAATTCAAGATAAGCAACACTTTCTCCTACGGACAATTACATATTGCTTTATATTACCTTTTTGCTTCTCACGGCGATGGCAACTGCGAGAAGAGGAAGAGAAGAGGAGAAAGAAGGGTGTGTGAAGGAGTGCTGGAAAAAGTCAGACGAGAATGATCCATTTCACAGAACTGACTGAATACATTTATCTCAATCCCCTTTTCCGATCTCGACGGAAAAAAACTGATTTTGAAGGATAAAAGGCTAACCCTTTGAACGGTTGGCAGATGTATAAAAAGACTGACAAAGTGTGCATCCACAATTCCGCATCACAATCTATTAAGCCTTCCATTCATCTGCCATAAAAGGCACTCCTAACTCTCCATGACGGCTACATATGATAGTTTTCAATTTTAAACGGATTACACCATAATCTCGCGTAATAGTTGCATGGAGAAAGTGCCAAAATTTGATATAATTGTAAATGAAGTACGTAAATGCATACTGACAACGACAAGCCAAAAAAGCTGGCATCCTCCTCGGTTTACTTATAGGCTCAAATTTATTACTAATGCAAATTGTACGGTTGCACATAAAGCCGTATGCAAAAGTGGATGGAGATGGAGCCAACAAATAATTGGCCAATTTAGGACTTACGGGGACACCAAAACAAACCCAATTTTATGCTAACGGACCGCCGAGTCATCTACAATTCCTTTTTTGCACTTGGCTCCCTCACCCCGTCCTTTCTACCTAGTTCCTAGATACTAAACCGGAAGATGGCAACAAAACATTCAGGGGAACCTACTCATGCAACCCTTCTTCTTGTTAACTCCATATAAAGCTTTACTACCCCATAGCATTGCAAGCTTGGCTTAACACCCTACGCGTATTCCTTCTAGAACGAAAATGAACAGAGTGGAACAGCTCTCAAGCTCCCACTGACTTTATCCCTACCACACTCAGCTTCATTGTGCTCCCACTTGCTTCTTCAACAATCGCTCACGTTATCACGGCAGTCTGTCAACTACAATAACTACCCTCCCGACTCACAGATTACTCGCCATCAGTAGTCGTCTCGACAGAATAAACTAATGCTTAAAAAGTAACTAGATATATAATGAAAAATTACTTAAATACATTAACATTAACTAAAGTTAGCTAATTAGGGAATGAATTACTACTGCCACTCATTAACAATGTCCCTTTACTAGTGTTAATATTAGGAAGCCTCTATTTACCATTTAAAAATAATTATTTTTCTCACATTCCCCCATTTAAACAGTTGATTTCTGAATTCCAAATCCTACAAAATTCTCTAAAATCTTCAATCTTACAAAACTACTTGCCACTCATAAAGTACAAAAACGGCTGCTTGTGTCACAGCCATAAATTCTCCCCACAAACTCGGGCATATTTACCTCCTCCACTCGGACTTGTAATAGCTCTCTTTTCAGCTCATTCTTGTGTCTGCTCACTCGGACGCAAAAGCATTATATATTTTTTTGAAAAATATCAACAATACAGTTTCGCATTCCCGTCCACATTCCACATACCATCCACAATCCACACAACCAAGAGGATTCACTCTTTGAAGTTCTTCTCCGTCTACAAAAACCTGATAAAAGTGTACAGGGAAAAGGAGAGGAGCCGTGTCATGTCATACATTCTCTTATACTCCCACAACTAAATAGTTTTTATAGAATTTTCTGCATATACTACAATCGTCCATATATACCTTCTGATGATAGAGCACAGCAGAGATTTAGAACAAATTTTTTTTTCAGAGTAGTATGTCCCACTCTATAGTCTCTGCAGACTTTACAGAAAACTTTATTCCGAGATGTACAGAGACGTGCTGGTCAGCTCGGCACTATCCAATTCATTCTCTTCTCCTCCGACCATCACCATCATTATCATCATCCCACAAAACCCTTTTTTTATGCTAGACAGATGAGGTGCATTGCACTAGCAAACAAACTCCGTACAAACTACAATAAAAAAACATTTTTTGTACAATAATGCACCCTTAAAGTCATTAAAGTGCTCACGTCCTCATATGTAAACATTAATAAAATTACTAGTGTGTAAAAATATATATCCCACCACCACCATAATTACTATTGGATTCACTCTGACTATGTACGCAAATTGTACGTAAACCCTTTCATACACTGCTACATCTACACACATACAGAAAACATGTAAATCCTCTTATACCTAGTATATGCCAATATCGTAAATCATCATTAAAAACAATTTTTTTTCTGCTCTTTAAAGTTTAATTGTTAACTGCAACAAGAGGAGAATCGTAGTTTGGTAGTTATGGTTAGTTCGCAAGTATGAGCCTTATTTTGGAGTGAACTCTGAAGTGGCCGACGGCACTAAAAATGAGAGACAGTGGTAGGGAAGGACATTTATTTTTTAAAAAGAATTTTAAATTTGAAACAATGTTTTTTTTCTGACAGTTAGTTTGAAAAAAAGGGTTTATTTTAGTTAGAGGAGTAATTATTATTTTTAAAAAACACAGTTTAAAATATGTTGGGTGGTAGGGAAGTGTGTGTTTAAAATATGGGATCAGTGATTTTTTTTATATAAATGTTAAATATTTCCTTTTCATTAAAAGGAGGTGCGCCATCCTTAGAATTCGTCGTTGGTCGAGTGTCAACAAGAGATACGGAGGAGAGCACTATGAGCTAAGTTGGGACTTTTCCACAATCATCACTTAAATGTCTCAGGTAAATTGAATAGAAAAAAAATAAATGCTTTGTTTGGTGTTATCATTATGACCACACCATTTTCGTATACGAACAAGTGTGTGTGGGTAGGTTCTGTTAAGCCCAGTATTTAATAGTAAAACTGAAAATAAAATTATTTTGTTATTTGAAAAGGGTGTCTGCCATTAGTTGTTAGTGGAAGAAGTAAGAAAAAAAATGAAAATTAGCTTTGTATAGAGCTAACTTCTTGCTACTGAAATGCATCAAGAGCTATGGCCAATAATAGGGGAGAACCTTTTTTTTAATTGTGCTTATAGTGTAAAAGTAAATTAGTAGAGTAGAGTTTTTACTCTCAGCAAATTCTAAAATGTAATAATGTAAACTATTATAGACATGGTTAGATATTCTTAGATTGTTTGAAGGAAAAAAAACTGTATTTTTGGGATAGTGTAACTTTATAGGTTTAACTTTAGTACATTTCTGTACGGGACATGGACATGGTAGAAGGAGCACAATGCAATTTTTTAACAGAGCAATTTTTTGCAAAAGAGTTAGTAAATTAAGTAGTGTTGGGGCTGACTGTTGTTCTGCGTAGGGAGGAATTATTACATGAAGCGGGTTAGTGTAACAGAGGCAAAATCTGAGCAGAATTTTTGTAAAAATCTAAATACTAGTTACACTCCTTTATTATTACTATTTTATGCGTGGAAGTTGATTAGTAGATAAGTGGGTGAGTGTTATTTGAAAACTTTTGCAAGAAAGGAGTCTCACACATGAAAAAAAAAGGAATATACCGATTTGGCGGCGCTACCTGTTACCTGTTCTAATAGGATATAGGTTGAGGATTTAAGAAAAAAGAGGCATTTTTTGGACTTTTTTTTAATGAGCAGATTGCTCTCGAAAACTTTTCCAATAAATTATTAGGGTGATTGTTGTCACTCTTGGAATTTTATTAAGTTGTTGTCTTTTCCAATGACGTACACGCTTAAAAGCTGAAAACGCTAGGTAGGTGGGAAAGGTTGAAAAGGATTGAAAAAAAGAAGAAGAATATTATTCCTTATTCCTGTCCACTTTTATTGCTCTCTTTTTGGTAGTGACCAGATTTTTTTTCTATTGATCATTTATTCAGCGATCCCAATTTGCAAATATAGAGAGTATTACTGCATGGAATATGCTTGTGTCAGTTTTTGTGATTACAACGTAGGGTGAAAACACGTCAATGTGATAAGCACAGCTCAGAGAAAGATTGTGAATATTTACAATTATTATTTTTTGGCATGTACGACGGATGTATAGTTAGCTTTTTTGTGCGCTTCTATTAGTGATTGATATGCCTGTGATGCAATAGTCTGCAAAGGATGTGTATCATAATTTACGGACCACCTATGCGCCACCATTTCCTAACCTGTACTCGGAGGTGATTCTTGATTTGTGGTGATTGCTAATTGCTCAACTTTTCTAACAAAAACTGACATTTTCCTTATAAGAGGTGCGATAAATCACACCTTGTTAAGTAATACTCACCCCTTGGCCTACCGACATATTAGCTTATGTCATGTTAGAAACGGGATTAGTGTAGAATAGAACACGCTAGTGTTTGTTTAGGAGCTGAGAGGATCGCATTTTTGTGATTGCTAATTGATTTTTTTCTTATATTTTTTTTTCTCCAGTGAGTCCCTCCGTCTCTGTCTTGAAGTGAGTCGTCAAAAGTCCTTCCAAAAGGTTTTTCTGTGACCGGAGCTTTTCGCATTTTTCTACAGGTTATAATCGGTAAGGCAAATTTTTTCCTGCTTTTCACAACTTTTTTTTTAAAAAAAAAGTGGAACAACTTGCACATTTCGCAAACTATCCTGGCAGCAGTAGCGCATAAAACAAGTCTAATTAGCACAGCTGCATTGCATATATTTAGCTGACGAGTTTTTGGCAGAGAGTGGAATTTTTCCCTTAATAGTTGGAATTTTTAGCTACCACCAAAACCAAATCCAAATATTTCTCCAAGTACAAAGTAGTGTGACACGAGCATTTTAGTTTTGTCATTTTCTCACAAATCATCGCTGCACTGATTTCATGCATGTAAGGTGGGCGGACCACCACGATCATCATTATGCAAAAAGGCGAATTCTCATTTCTCGAGCTACATGGCGACGACGGCGACCATCCCCATCATCACCAATGACCAGCACCGTCGACCGTCGCCGAATGCGAAAATGAAAAGTGCTAAGAAAAAAAAGTGTTGTTGTTTGTTACACAAGTTGTCACCTCAAAGTAACGTCATTTTTATTCTGCACAGCTTAGAGCACGCTCTTCTCTGCAAGTGCGCATTACCAAATAGGTCTGAAAGGAGATTACTTATTTTATTCAGTACACATTTAAATATTGCTCAGCAAAACAATACGTTTTCAAAAATTAGTGTTGTGCATAAATATTAAGTATTTTAAATTTAAGAAATGCGTTTTATTCACAGAGTACAGCTTTTTTTGGGCTAATATTGCTGGTTGTCTTATATGGGCAAGTTTTTCGTTCCTTTTTTTGATTCTGTGAGATCATCCATGATTGTTTCGCGCACATGCACAAAAATTATTTACCTACGGGCTAAAAAAATATAGCTTCAGTCTGCAGAATGTTTTGCATTGGTTAGCATGACTTAATTAATGCACCTGCTACCTGCTACAGCTGCATCAAACTACCACAACAACTATTAATTTTTTTGTGTAACAGTAACTGATCTTATTTATTTATTTGCATGCATGTAATAAACTGTCTTTAATGTGTTGTATACCACAAACATGTCATGCGTGGCTAAATTCATTTGGGAGTGCAGCGCAGGAGGTTTAATTGGCTGTGCAGAACTAATAATTAATACAGACCTGTGTGACTTTTCATATTGTTAATTGATGAGAATGTGCTACTGTCTGTAGAGGATTGCAGAAATATTTGGCATGCTAGTCAGTGTGGACAAAGTTACTCTCTGCAGCCAATTAGCTTTTCGTTCAGAGTCACTGCCAATTACAGTACTGAACAGTTTTTTTTCTTACGGTTCAGCAATGTCCATGCATGCGTTCGCTGCGCTGCAGCAGCATCAGTATACAGCATAAGCACAGTGATCTCTAAATCCTAGGTCTGAGTTGGAGTACAACAGCTTGGTTTATCCACCTTTAGTACCTTTTGTGCGTAGGTGTAATTTAGGTAGTTGCCGAATTAAATGGAGGTTTGAAGATATAAAAGAAAATGAAAACCTGAGCAGAAATGGCTGAGAAGGAGTTGGTTTCCGCAGGCAGCTGCACTCACGTCATGAATTAGTTTCTTGACCATCGCTGCCATTGTTTTTTTGAAGAGTATAACTGTTGCTAAAATAATTCGTACTAAGCTTTCAGATTGGCATGATGATGATGATGGGCATTCCGCTAAGAGTTTTAACACTTTTCCTGCGCATGAATTTTTGAACATACCGTTGTTTGTAGCACAAAGTAAAAGTAATTACACTTTTTTGAGGGTTGAGATATGGCTGAAAAGGGTATTTTTGCAGAGATTGAATCGATTCAAATTTAGAAATCAGGTACACAGCCCCATTCATATAGAGAGTACGTGCTATACACAGATCTTGTTATAAAAAAATTGTGTTTGATGATAGGATTGGTGAGACATAATAAAAGGCTAAAAGTTACGAGTGTGAAACCAATACTGCACTCAACATTGTTAATTGCCTATATGCAGATGATTAAAATTAATCGTGTAGGCTCTTGTTGATAGTAAAGTTGAGCGAAAAATGGGAATCACGTTTTCGGAAATCAAATGATTTTGCTAGATAAATGTATTTGAGGGGAAAAAAAATTAATTCTGTTTTCTTTTGATGTAGATGAACCGTAAGTGTATATGGACTACTTCAGCGAACAGTAAGTAATGTACTCATGTATGCATCAGCCGCCAACCCTGCGGAACGCAAAGACGCCAACCAGCCATCCAAATCGACACAGGAGTTTCAATACGCTAGCAAACGTTTTTTAGCAGCGTACTGTATTTTGGAGGAAACTTTTGCTGCTGAAATGAAAACCCATGATTTGATTGATAAACAGAAAATTGAATTCGAGACTGCGAAAAGCGATATTCCTCTGCTCTTAACTGTGAATGAGCAAGTGCGAGCAACTCAACCAGTTCATGAACACTGTTAGTTGTGAACTTTTTAAAAAAATAACTGTGCCTTACTCATATCCTTTCTTTTTACGTATACGCGCAGTTTCGTTCGAAATTTCAAATGGACCAGTTACGTTGCAGGTGTGACAGTTTGTTTTATAGTTTTGTATAAAAAAAAGTGCGGAACAATTTTTTTTATTTTCTGCCGTCAGTATTATGATAAGGAACACTGACACTTTCAGTACACATTCCTTTCTTCACCAGTGGAAACACTATAATAATCTGGAATTTTTTTCACTGACGCTCATAAATATGACGTGATCCTCCTCCTACTTTGGAGTCTAACAATGATATTGTGAGGCAATATGAATAGCCTATGAGTAGCAAACCAGTCCAGATTACGCATTTCTCTTCAGCCAACACAAAAAACCAGCTAGCAAAGTTCCAGAACGAAGCCGAAGAAGAAAGGACAACAGCTAAAATAAATCCAATTAGAACGTAATACACAGTCCTTTCCCATTTCTCATTCTTGTGGTTGGATGACGTTATGGTTCCAGTAGTCCAGTTAGTTACCATCACATCACACATCACCAGTAGAACTTTGTCAGTCACTAGGTTATGTAGCAGTCAGGGAGGAACTCTTTTATGATGTCACTTTTGTAACCAAGTTCTTCTCAACATTTTATACATTGTTATACATTTTTACACGACACTTTCTACCAGGTTCGAGAACAAAAAAAAATCTTTTCCCGTTTCCTGTGATTCGCTAACCAGATCTTTTCACGCAAGCTTAATTGAAAATTGTCGCAAAAACCTTTTGAAGAGGGGTTAGCGTTAAAAACTCAAAAAACAAAAAAAAGACTGTGCTGTGCCCCAACATGACTTTGGTAAACTACGATAAAAACTAATGTGTATTTGATAAGAGTCCTAATTTCCGACAATGGAAGCAGGACAACTTTCCACTTTTCATCGTGAACTCTCAGCATCACTATCATCAAGCTACAATTACCAGTTTAACGTGAGTCATCATCACCAATTTTCTACCTCATTTCCAGTTACGATAGCATCAGGACAAGAAGGCAAAAAGGAGACAAGAAGCCAGGAAAAGATGCACGAATGTTACGCGTATTACTCTTGACCTTGCGGCAGCCAGTCGAGTAGTTTGTTTCTCAACTCATCATCGATGATTAAATAATTTGACAGCTATATAGATTCCTCAACCATCAGTATTGAACTAAAGGATTACGCACTGTGCTACTTTTGAGTAAGGAGGCAGGAAGTTAAGAGATAAGGACGCGTTTTCTCCATTCCGTTAAGCTATTTTACAAAGTAGAGAGACTGAAATTCATAAAAGTCGGCGTAGAATTACTTAAACCGTATTACCGTGTACATTTACCGATGTAACTAGCCAAATATATAAAAACTGCGTTCGAGTTTTTCTATTCCTCTTATAAGAACTGTGACCGTTTGTATTTGAAAGTAGTATAAAAATTTGAAATTAGTGCGCAGTAAAAATTGCCAGTATTTCTCTGAGCAAGCAAGTAAAAACTGAAAATATCTACATTTTAGGAGCTTGTTTAACCGTTTCTAGTTGTAAAAGACACTTTGTCATTTCAAAGTTAGTATAAAACAGTGTGTGAAAAAATTTCGTTGCTGAATTCGACGACACTGGACGCTGGAGTGGAAAACTGGTATGAATCCCCACCGTTGTTGGCAGCTATGGCCAACTGTAGAGGAACGTGTCATCATTGTGGTGAAGTAAGTGGCAACGATAAAGCTTTTACCGTAATGTGGGGAAAACAGAATGCAGGGAACTCAAATTATTTTTGTTTTTCTAAAACTTAGACAGCCATTGGATTGATCATGACCGCTGGAGCAATGAAGTTCCATCCAGAGTGTTTCCGCTGTTGCCAGTGCCAATCATGCATTGGGGATGACGAGCAGTATATACTAGTCGGACTATCAACACTTTATTGGTAAGTGTGAGGTTATCATCCTTGATGAAATTCTATAGCTTTGTTTCGATAGACTGGCTGCTATCAGTAAAATAAACATTTATCTAAATACCATTATACCCAAGTCATTGTACATTGCTAAAAATAACAAACACTAGTCCAAAGGCAACTTTTAATATCACATGATGAAATAAAATTCCGACTACCTAACAAGCTCCGCAATTAAAATATTATAGCAACAAAGTTCTGTTTTTGCAAAAGAGAGATTCAGAGAGATAACTGTCAGGTCACTTAAAAGTCAGCGGATAAAACCATCCGTTTTAGAGACAATAGGCACAGCTCCATTATTCCAGGCAGGTGAAGAGCCTGGATAATACTTTTATTAGTTTAGAAAACACCAAAACTCACAAAAAATCGTACCGTTATCCAACCTTCTGCTTTCTATCCATCAGCTCCAACTTTAATGCTTATTTACTGTCAGAGTCTCTTGTATCGGTGATAGGAATTTTTGCCATTAGAAGGATTGCCTCTTTTTTTACTGCTCAGCCATTACCATTAAACATTGTTCTGTGTAAAGCGTAATAAATGACATTTTAATAGCCTTGAGGTGATAAGAAGTCGTAAGCAGTTGATAAAAGAAGCGTAAACTTTTTTAAACATTGACACTGTGCAAATGTGCACAGATGTAGTAATTGCAAGGTGACTTACTATACTTGGCGATCCCGTTTTAGTCCAGCTTGCTTTTTCTTTATTATTAAATTTTGTGCTCTACTATATCCTGATAAGATATATGATGGATGCTGATTAGAGGAGACAAATAAAAGGAATGCCAAGCACTCCGCTGGAGAATCCCAAGTGCGCATGCATGCAAAATATTAGCAAAGTAATTAATCAATTTCAACACACACAAAAACGCTTTTTATCGACAGCTGAACTCGAGCACTCTGCCAAAAAATGTAGCCTTTTCATCATGTATTTTTAATACACATTTATCGCATTATTCTAAATTATCACCGCATCGTATCAGCATTAAAGGATTTAACTACACAGACGTCAGTGTAACTCTAGTCGGTCGAGTGTAATCAGTGCATTGCAGTCGCTGCTGCACTCTACATGTACAGTATTGGGGAGAAAGTCGCATAATCAGATTATTAGTGAGTTGTTCTCGAAAAAAAAGTACAAGTTTATTTTTTTTAAACTCCTAATCCCTTTCAGATTTTATTTTATAGTAGCGGTGAATTTTATGGGGTGTGGGTTATTACTGCTGCACTAATTAATATGCAGTAATTGCTGTTAATTTCGTAAAGTTGGACATTACAACTGCACATAAAAGAAATAATTTTGTTCATTAGATCAAGGTTATTTGCTCTTGCGAAGGAGACGCTGTAAAGTCAATTTGGTTTTTTTCCCAAGAAAATCGAAATTTTCTTTTAGCATTTGAGAATCTTGTTAGTTTTTCGTAAATTATGGGAGTAAATATTGACCAGAATCGGGCTAGTTAAATTTCCTACCGGAAATGTAAACATAGATTGCGTTTATATTTATATGGTCTCTTCTGCTGACTTGGAGTAATGGAAAACTCGTGTGCATGTGAACAAGTGATTGACTTATTTACTCATTGTGACACTAGTGGTGGCTGCTGGAAGGAGCCGTTCCCGTTACTGGAGAAACAACACATCATTAAAGTGGTCACGATCCCTCCTCTAAACCGTGATGGCACACAGTACAAATTGAAAACTGACTGGAATGACTGTGTTCCCTACGACGAGTGTCCTACAATCCCTCAAGTTTCAGAGTAAGTATCTAATTACATTATAATTCCATGTACTGTGTATTTTCGCCTTTGCGCATTGCCCCGGTTTTTTCGTAACAAAGCAGCTCTTTTGTCTATTGTGCTTTTTAGTGCTTGTGCAATTCTTTAGCTTCTACAATAATAATACGCAGTAAAATATATTTGATGTCATTTTTGCTTTTGTCCCCGGATGAGCTTTGTGTACTAATGTCATTGATTTACTTGCAAATATTTGCAGCGAGAAAATAATTCAAAATTAGATTTAAGAAACAATGTGACCAAAATATAATTCAATTACGGACTAGAAAGGGCTACAGCGGCCCACTCGAGTAGACCGTGGTTTTTATTTTTAGTGATTCATTGAATATTATGCATGTCGGTTGGAATTTGGAATGTACAATCTCACTGCTGGGAGTAGGCGCTGGCAGTAAACTCGTTATTTCTCCTTTATCCCCTTATCAGTTAGCTAACCTGGATAAGTTTATTTTACAACCTTACTTACACCGAATGCATTTGCGTCCAGTGAGTTTCACCGTAGGCATTACGAATACGTGACTGGAACTGTTGTAGGGCTTCCACGTAAAGTCGATAATAGCATTTAATTCTTGATGTCACATGAACGTAGAGCCAGCCAGGTAGTCAACCATTTTGGCAGCCCTAATTTTGCTTAAAATTCAGGACATTTATTGCTTTACTAGTGCTGACTCTGCTCCAACTATTTAGTGTCCACAGCTGTATGATAATAAAAGCACGATTTAGCTTCTCGGTTTTGCGCAATCCTCACGAGAGTGTTTATCTTTTAGTATGATACTATTGACATTAAAATCAATGATAGCAATAAAAGGAGCGCCAATCAATCCACTGGGTAAAATGGAGCAGAGTTAATTACACCATTGTCCTTTGTCATTTCAATTCCCCACTATGTAATTTTGCTACAAAAGTTTCTCACTCCCCTGACCGGATGTCGTGTGCCTTCTCCATTGTTTCAGAAAAAGGACAGTTGTTCAAACTGCAAATTTTTTTTTATTGTAATTGCTCCCGATCAAAAATGGACGAAAAAAATTAGTAGAGTGTGTGCTTTGTCAAAAAATTATAAATCATTTTTTAAAGCTAAACACTAAATAGGATTAAAAAGTTAATTTGCTGGCACTTCCTGTTTTCAGTCTGTGAAAATGTCAACCGCCGACTGTCCACAGCTTTTAAACTCCCATATTTGCATAAAACATATATAAATAATTTATACGCATTGTACAATTATTTCGCATATTTATTAAGGAGGATTAAAGTTATGTCATATAGGAGTTAGGTAGCCGACGAGCCACTGCACAATGACTGAAAAAATATTAACAATGATTAAACGCAATTTTCTGCAATTGTTCCCTGATAAGAGTTTTTTTTTCGTATGAATGGTCAATTACCGTTTTATTTACGCATATATAAGAAACGAAGAACGAATGAATGAGTGACTGCTCATCATCATCATCATCATGCTAATCACCGCATCATCATCATGTCATCAGAATTATACTTTCATATGCACCTTCGAACAGAACTTTTTCCGAGGCCCCGTGTCATATTTAAAAGTTACATATAGGATTGTGGGTGGCGGTGAACTATAAGCGGCCGTTTTTGTAAAAAAAATTCCTATGCGTGCATATCTATTTATGAGGTTGCAAAGCGGCAATAAAAAATGAAGAATTTCCCCAACTTCCCACGTTTCCCTTTCAACCTGCAGAAGGGTAATGTTAATGTACATAGGAATTAGAAGCGGTAAGCCACCACACATGTAATAAGAGAAGACGCACAGTAGGACTTGCTAACAACGTGCCTATGAATTATAAATTATAATATTTTTTTTGTTCCTCTCCTCTAGAAATCAATTAGCCACGCTTACTCGAGCCTTTTTCCTGTCACACAATCATATTAATACAATACATTTTTATACAAGTAATTGGAAATGGATGGTGCTAAATTGAGAGGATTTTTTGATTTCACTTTCTGCATTAGGAATATTAGGATCAGAGAGATCTTCGATAAAGAAAATATAATAATATTCTCGCTACTTACACTATGTAAAAAATGTAGCTGATAATTATAATTGCAAGCAGCAAAAAATATATAAATATATTTGATAAAAACAAACATTTTTTTGGACGAGAAGGTGTTTACACTGGTAATTTGTGTTGCATTAAATTTCGACCTTTTCATTCCCAACATTTGCCGCTCTTTGAGAGCTGTTTCAGCATCGAAAGATAATTAGCACAAAAATTTGATTGTTTATACTTGAAATGTCGAACATTAAAGGGGATTGCGTAATTGTTCTTTTGGGCTATTCAATCACATTCATTGCCCTGTCGTAACTGCGATTAGCGAAGTTTTGCTTCAATCTTGTCATTCCGATTACATAATTTGCAAAGAAGAAAAAAATCCAGTGTGTAATTCGTATTCTAATAAAAAAAATTTTTTTCGGATGCTTTTGAAAATATATACAGAATCAGAGACACAAGCTCATTGTCAGTCAGTCAATGCGAGGGTGACTACGCACATTTTCTACCTTGGTGAATTAGTTCACCAGAACAGACTAGTGAACAGCTAGAGAGCTTATGGGACGAGGAAGTGTTTTTTCCCTACTACTTATCGATTTATCATCTAACAATTTTTTTCTTTCAAAGTAAGTGTAGAGCTGCTTGTTTTAGCTTCACGTAAACAAGGTACTTTACAGCTTGTAGCGAGCTTAGAAGTTACACGCGATAATACGCAAGTCTGCGGGAACACAGGTTAAATCTGATCATTCATAATTACTTACGGAGAGTTGAATAATTAGCAAAGAGAGGTATTTAGTATTTACCTTCTCGCACACTACTCTGACGGAAGGTCAGTCATTTGTGACGTTTCACAATTTTTTAGCTGAGAGGGGTAGTAGTAGCAGCAGCAGTAACATGCTTCATTAAAAAAAATAAGTTAACGAAAATTCTAGTCTTTTACATTCCTCCAATGGTTAAAACTAAGTTGTATAATTTTAATTGTAATCTTGGGATAATCTTGAGCAGAGCCGATCTGCTCAAATGGATACATTTCTGTGTATATTTTATTTTATACATGCGCACCTCTCTGCATCTGCTGTAAGGAAATGCAAGTTAGGCATTCATGCATCCTCTCACAGCTCAATAGAATAAAAAAATAGTATAAAAGTTCTACCTTAACTACCTACTTTTCTTACAGATAATTGCACTATAGGTATTATGCACTCAAATAGATTTTTTTTTCTTTCCCATGAGTTTTCCTCCTTCACAAAAGCTGTATTTAACTTCACAAAGTTTCAACTTTATTTTTTTGGCTTCTGTTTACCTAGCAGTGGCAAAAATGCAAATAAACTAAATAAATTCCTCTTTTCATGCTATTATGTCGGTACGCAAATGAAAAGTCATACAGTCATAGAGTCTAGTCCACTTACTTGCAGAGTAAAAAAATATATCCCAAGAAAATCCTATCAAGAAGTTGAAATTGCAAAATGAATGATTTTTGTTTAAGAAAGACGCCAAAAAAAAAGAAAATGACAATAAGTACTCCTATAATAGAATTAGAATAGCCTAAATTGTTAAATAACTATGGAGGCAGTCACTTTAGGAGTCGTTAAGGAGCAGATGCATTTCGTTTTTTTATTTTACTCTGTAAATCCCCCTCTCATGCCTCACAACTACCACCTTTATATATATTTTCGTATATCTTTGCACATTTTTATGCAAAACAATTTTGCACCTTGGAAATGCTCACATTTTTCTGTTTCTACGCTTTACGACGACTGCTACTCCCCTCGGTAATTACTATTTTCTTTTAAAGCTGAATATTATTTGCACAGCTCTAAAGCAGATTGTGTGTGTGCGGCGACATGACTCTCTAAAAAATAAAGTTACGAAGGCGCTCAGAGAGTGACTTTACTCTCCTCGTTGTTGACGCGGCGTCGTCACTCTTGTGGGAATATATTTTATTTTCTTCGACTCTGAACAGCCCTACAGACACGCTCAGCTTTTGAAAAATTTATTTTATTTTGCAAGTGTAGAGAGGTGCTGCTGTGCATGTCGCGCTACCAGCCTCTTTTTTTTAATTACCCTACAGGAAAATGTTCCTTTGTTAAAAATAAGTTTTTATGTTTGGGAATAAAAAGGAAAATGGAAGAATTCATGGAACTGCATAGGCTTCCTTATTAGCATTGTGTGAGAGCATAGCAGAAAAAAAATAATATTATTAGCAATAAATGTAGATTTCAACATATATAATCCCGGCTAAAAAAAAGAGTTGGACTTGGATTGTTGGGAGTTAGAATGAGCATTATTGTAGAGAGTGGCAGTGGCAGTGGCTGTTATAGATTTTTGAAGCACACGTGATGTTGGGATGAGAAGGTGGCTGAAAAAAAAACTATTGATGGGAATTCCCTGCTACTGATGCAACTACGTTTTTATAGTGATCAGTAGCAAAAATATAAAATAAAAAATATAATATTGGAGTTTTGCTCCGTGTGCTCATCTTCAAATCCCATTCATGTCCCATTAAGAATGAAAAAGTGGTGGGATGGTGGATCTGGAATGACGGTAGTGGCATTGGTGGTGTAGCGTCAAGGAGATGGGAGTCACCTACACTCTCAGTCTAGGAGAGAGGAACAAAGATGGGATCTGTTTTTTTCTTCGAGTGCCATTAGTTAATTCCTGATTTATTTGATCTGTGGTGTTGTGAGCGTTTCATCTGCGAAAAAAAAATGCTTTTTATGCAACCCAACAGATAGCAAATTTATATACATATTTTTAAACGCTTAGTTTGTTTCTGTAAAAATGTTTTAGCTTGAAGAATTTTTTAAAAATATATTTTTCATTTTCTTGCTTCTACTTGCCACTTTTACTTACGTTATCTGTCCTTTTAGTTTATGATAAGATACGGTTGAGTTACGAAT
>JAHZND010000433.1:0-24696 GCA_027744115.1 Acrocyrtus sp. NNG-2020
AAAGTGCTTTTATTGGGATAACAGCACAGGGAAGTTATTAGCTTTGAAGGTTGTAATGAAAATTTTACGGGGTGGACTAGCAGTTTACCCGGATATTATAGCTGCAGTAAATAGACAGGCTCTTTTTTTTAGCATTGCATCCCATAAATAAGCAATCACATGCAGAACATCGCACTGTAAGTAAGTACCTGAAGCACATATCTAATAAAACATGAGAATAATCAGATCTCAAGTTATTAGTGTTTGGCTATCAGATCAGAAAACTGTTGGGAAATCTGTGCTTGCCACTAGTCACTAGTGCCACCACACTGCCTAATAGAGCAAACGTGAGCTGTGAGGTTCCTTTCCAGGGAGGATTCCAGCACCCGCGATATGGCTCGTATTCTCGTAAAATACATACATAATTTTTTTTTGCCCTTCCTCTCCAGGGAACTTGAAAAAAAAATCTTTGCTGGTTGAGCTGTGAGCTGCGAGCTGCAAGCTACTTCTACTAGCACCAAAAAAGAACGCAGTTATTCAGTCATAAAGTAATTCATACATATTCCATGCATTTCATGAGAGAGAGAAAAGCTGCAAGACCTTTTTCTCCCACTTTATCCTTACCGAGAGAGGGAGAGAAAGCAAGTCTGCAAAGAAAATGGGAAAGGAAACAATGTCATGTTAATCGGATCACTACTGCTACTATACTCAGGGAAAAAAAGGAAAAAAAGACTAGAGGGAGGAAGTGGAAATACTTGACTGTACAGAAAACTCCAGAACCCCTTTTTTTGTTGGCACAGGATATCACAGTCATTTACTTTTGATGAGTTCCGTGTGCTCCGACTTGCTACTCATTGCTCATTAAGCTCAGATCTATTTACTTTCTACTGTTTTCTCCCTCTCATAGCAGCAGCATGTAGAGTAGCATAGTAGAGGAGAGCACAAGAAAACTTTCTCTCTTTTTTTAGACATCATCATCGCGCTCCAGTTTCTTTTCTGGTTGCACGGTTAAATAAAAAACCTGAAAAAAAAGAAAGGACGGCAGTTAAGCTAGTTTCTTCTGAGTAGAGTGCCTGTTTTTTTATGCTAGAACTCTTTTGTTTACCGGCACTACTACTGGCGGGAACAACAGAGAGCATAGATACAGCGATGTCGTGACCTCGTCTCCCTTGCACTACATAATTTTTTTTTCGCGAGACTACTTTCAACTTTCCCCGTCTCTGAATTCTGAATGACCTCAGTGTCCTACTGGTTCTGGCACTAATAATTTCAGCGAAGTACTTAAGAAAAAAAGGTTTCTCACTAAAAAAAGAATATTTTTTAGCACTTTGCCAGCGGCAAATGGATGCGTAATTTTTCACAATGTATTTTTAGAACCTGCTTAACTATGCATGCTCCCTAAATAGGTATAACCTATTTTTTTAGCTTGTCACTACTTGACTAACAAGTAACTAGCGAGCATTTTTGAAAAGGCACTCCCCCTCCAAAAAAACTCCCTCTTATCCGTTCATCAGCTCAAAATCGTTTTAAGTAGGGACACACCGAGAGAGTTGATATATGACAGTAATGTTATTACGCTTTTATTTACACACATTTATCTCTTCTTTCTCGTTACGCTGTGCAGTTTACAGATCTTTGCTTTTCGGATTTGGATTGACTGCTGCTCCTCCTGCAGACAACTGATACCGCTACCTATATGTAGCTATAGCTATGTACAGAGCCAGGACTTATATTATTTTGGAAAAAACTTTTCTGCAAGTGTGGAATAGTGAATGTGGAGATTTTTTTTTGGAGATTGGGTTTTACTAGGACACACAAGTTGGGAACATATGTGGCCCGACGTTTATACGCTTTTATTGCTGACGCGTCCCCCTCCCCTTCTTCCTACTCCTCCGTTTCCTCTTGGTGTGGTGCTCATGTGTTTGAGCTCCACAGAAATATACTTTCATTTTCCTTTTTGGTTCGTTTCTATTCATTGGAAAAAATTGTGTGGGGTTTGGTGAAGACAAATTATTTGTTTATTGAATCCACAACATAACTATAATACTGATATTTACACTCTTCTCGATACAAAATCTTGATAGTGGATGTTGCAGCTAGTAAAAATCTCCCCTTCCTACGATCAACGATACGGTGATGTGCCTTGCCAAGCTTATTGCATTTGTGCATGTGCCTATGCAGCTGTGATCGCTATCTGCCGAGCACTAAATACATTTTACCCTTTCCTCAGAACAAAAAAAGATATTTCTGTACAAAAATTATGTGATTCAAGCTAGATTAGGTAAATGAAACGCTGCTCACTGTAACTAATTATCTCCGTTGCAAGGCCACTTTTATAATACAATGTGTGAAGTGCTTATAATTAAATGTGAACTCTAAAAGTTAAAATTAACGCTAGTAAGCAGTGATGTACAAAGTCAATGAAACGGTACTAATTATGTTACTGCTGCTAATTAACTTACTGCAACTCATCTAATTGGCTACGCTTACAGCTCCACTATTTGTATATAATGCTTAATACTTTGCTGTGTTTAATATTTTTTATGTAAAGTCTGGGGAGCTTTATGCGCACCAGTGGTCCAGTGTTTATTGACTTCCGGTTTAGGATCTAAAGCTTCCTAGGGGAAGAGCCGTCCTTGTAGATGTAGCTGCGTTGGACAGGAAGTACTTGGTTGGTACTTGGGATATGGCCGAGGGTGGAAAGCATTTCCATTTGAAGGAACGGTGGCAGAAGTGAGTCCAGAGGTTTGAGCTAATGTAGTTATGGTAGGGCAGCTAGCTGAATGCTCGCTGGTAAGCATGTCCCTCTCCAAATCTGTTTTTCTGCTGCTAGTCCAGTGCAGCCCGTCAACAACTTCTGAGAGCTTAAGCCCAACCAAAGTGGGAGACACGGCGGAAGTCACGACCCTTTCGTAACTGCTTAGTTCCCTGTACACGTTTTATCATCATCTTTTTGGTTTAAAAGAATAGCTTGCATTGTTGAACAAATGAGGAAATTTCCTCGAATGAAAAATGCATAAGCAAAAATTTTAATATAAGCGCATGCATACCAAGTCGTGTTGAGTATCCCCAGCATGGATGTTATCTTTCTACTTGGGTACTCGCTGGAACAATGCATGTACGGAAGTCGTTTGTTCAGATAGACGAATGCGTTGCACATTTCGTCCTTCGTCGAGAATCCCGACACGGTTGAGCCGTTCTTCCAGCTTGTGGCGTACACACACTCTGCAATTCAGTGCCAGATTGCACAAACGTAAGTATTCATAGAAATCATAGCGACTTAGTGTACCGTTTGCGAGTTACAAGCTGAGAAAGGGTGCTACCTGACACCAGATGATCACCAGGCAAAATGGTAACGGGCACGGGCAGCAGCCGCATTTGTTGGAAGTTGAAGTCAAATCGTTCCTCGCGCTGGATGAGGGGCAGCTCCCTCCCATTCCTGAAATGACGAAGTCTCATCTTCTGAGCGGAAATGTGGGCATGCAGAGTAACGGCAAATGCCTCCACGCCCGTGCCAGGCAGCATTTCGGTAGTACAGTGAGGGCTGCACTGCCCGGCAATTGTAAACTCACTCGTTTCAGGCGGCACCACATACACCCCTCCACTGGTGGGATCGCTGATAACCCCGTATCCAATGAATATCATTCCTCCGTCGTTAGCCCTGAGAAATCACACACATTTTCTAATAATCTGGTTGGTTCCTTTTTTATATCGAATTTTTATTCCTTACCTTAGATGAGGCGTATAAATAAAGCTGACGCCATTCTCGACAGTTACATCAGCTCTCACATCTGGATTGTTGTAGTGTGTCTCCTGCATGTAATATTCATATTCATTCTCCCCCATTGGGAACCCAACGTCCTCTGGCAGTTGCTTGTCCTTGTAAACCAGATTATATTATGTATAGAGATCATCATGCAAAAACACGGACGTGAAAAAAAGTACCCAACAATATTCACTCTTTTCTGGATGGACTCTCGTCTGACTTACCACTCCAGCAACACCCCACAAGTGCACAATTTGCCTGCAAAGGTGCACCGGTAGCTCCGGCTCGTTTCCAAAGTAGCACTCATGTCCAGGATGATCCACAAATCTTTCAAACACACTTGCCGGATCAACTCCAGGAGGAGGCAAACATCTAAAAATTGTTTCGTGGTGGACATAGCTCTCACTCTCCTCGTCCCGGAAGTGTTGAGAGAACTAGATACATTTTATATTTTTTTATATATATTTTGGAGAGAGGAAGAGTCAAATATAAATCTTGTCATATTGAAAATTGAAAAGTTTGCTGAGCCATAAGAACGAGGACACACTACTAGTAGCGCGTCAGGAAATGGATCTAAAAGTGGGTCAGCATACCCCAACAATGTGATGTTTTTTGGAGAGCCTTGGCCCTCTGTGAATGCTGCACCAGTAGGATGTGTGCCTTTCCGGAAGTTGGATTGTCCGAGCAAGTGTCCACTTGCGTAAGCTGCCGGGATCATTGCTTAGGCTTAGTGGGGGGATTTCAGGATCCAAAAGGTAGATTGGCAAAATGCCTTTTGGTGCAATCTGGAGGAAGTAGGTGGACTCAAGGAGGCTGCTCTGCCCATAGCCGTAGTCCCACACAACATGAGTTAAGTCCTCATTCAGGATCATGTCTTCCTTATCGCAAGTGTCTATAGCCCTCGAAATCGTAATGATTGTATCAGCCTGGCGGTCGCCGTTGTAAGATCTATCAACGTGGACCATCTCCCAGTCCTGTTGTGCATCCTGGATTAAAGTTGTGTTCCCAAAGCCATGCATATCCTGAAATGGGAGGAAGCAGCTTAAATATTTTTTTACTCCTTAAAATCATGTCAAGCTCTGGCTAAATCTCTCCGTAAATAATTAAATGGAGAGATTTAAAGCTCTTACGTAAACATACGGCCTTCCACTGTAGTCCACTCCTACAGCCACGAAGTCGCCTCCATCCACAACTCCTTTTCTTGTGAATCCGAGCACAATATGAGAGACGAAGAAGCTAGAGAAATAAATGCGAAATTGAATTGTGCCGGAATTTCTCCTCACATTCCATTCCAGCGAGAGATTCACGCCTGGATCCGGCTCCAGCACTCTCCTTTTCTCAATATCTACCAGTCCGTGGTACGTGTCACTAGGTACTACTCCTCGGCTTACGGCCTTGCACTCACTTGCATTAAATAGAACTAGCCATGGAATAATGGAGCAGAGTACAACAGCAATTACACTCCCACCCGGTAAAGACCTTTCCATAAAAGCCATTTCAATTCCTTTTTGATATGCCCCGCGTATCCCACCAACTTAGCAACTTGCACAGCTCGCGCAAAATTAAAACCACTCGCAATACTAAAGTAAGTGCAACTATCGCTGTGACTTTTTGTATACCTGCCGCCTCCACCGTACCCCACCAGCATCTCTTTCACGGTTGGCTGATTGCCTCAGCTAATTAAGATGGAAATTAATTGCTTACTAAAATCATTATCAGATTACTAGGTACACCCCTAGCCCTAATCAAGTTATCACTGCATTGTTCCTGCAAGGACACTTCTCCCCACTTGAGCTGCATGCAAAGTTCCAACGTTTCAGCAGTGAGCCCAGCACGTCCGTGCCTTTTTGTGCTTGCTTGATGTGGCAAAAAGTAGTTGTCATCGTCAGATTCGTAAACTTTTTCGCACTCACTTGCTCTCCCATCACAAACTATAAAGTAGAGATTCTTTCAAATTTCACTACCATTTTTTTTTCAAGGAAGCTGAAGCATTCCACTTTTCTTGGCGGCCTTCCAGCATAAAAAATAAGGGATGTCCAAAGTACTTAGCTGTAACGGGAGTAGTGGTGGGCTGGTGGCAGTGGGAAGATCTTTTACATTTTTACCAGCAAAATGCTATAGAAGCATGCATCACTGCACTTCATTTTTTTTAAAAAAAAATTCTGTTAACATTTAACCGACAGGACAGGGACGGGGAGAGCTGAGAGAACAAAGATGGTAATGAGAATGGGAATAACGATGATGACTATACGACATGATGATGATACGCCGGAAAATATAATCTTCCACTGACTATGCATAAGATCACAAAAGGAAGTAACTGAAAAGGGAGCATCCTCATTTTAATTTCCTCTTTCTCTCCCATTTCCCCACGACCGTGCCCATACAAGAAAAATAATATTCTCTGCTGTAAAACTTTTTTTTTCTCCCAAAAGTAGGAAGAAGAATGTAATGTTATGATTATGTATTTACTCCCTACTCCACATCCTCCAAAAAAAATTTTTTTTTCATTGCTATTTCTCCCCATAAAAATTATGTGGGAATGGTTTTGTTGGAGACGCAAGACTTTCTTCTTTTTTTTCTAGGCGCATTTTTTTCACTCCCTTGTTCTCCTTCCCTCATTACATTGTAGGAATCGCTGATATGTATAAGAAAAGCAGCCCGCCTTTTATTTTCTCCACCACCCGCACATAACATGGAGCTGAGTGAAATGCTGCTTTCATTCATTGAACTGGTCGGGAGACAGAGACACAGCAACTGGTTTCCGCTCTTTTTTTATCAAAAGAAGAAAAAAAATACCCACACCAGTCACTGCACTCTTTTTTTTCTTCTCTCCCTCCACAGATGATCATCTTTCACTTTTTTCATGTTCCATGCCTCACTTACACAAAGAACGAGTTGGCAACTCTCCCAAGTCTCCCATTGCTCTCCTTCTCTCTTTTTCTCCCTTTTCCCTCCCCGCTCTCCCTAGACTGATTTTTTTTCTCCCTGTCTCCCCAAAAAATATTAAAAAACGGAGAGCCACATATAAGGAAGGAGTAAAGGGAGCGAAAGCCCATTTGAATGCAAGTAGGCACGCTGTAAACAGTCTCACACAACAGGAAACGAATCAGAATAAAATATGCGTATGCATAATAATAATATGCGCCCGGTATTACTCTCTCAGGATGGGTATGAGTCTACTGAAACGGCACGGGGAAAGTTAGTCGATGCTGATGCTGATGTTGATGCTGACGCTGTGCTGACTCTTTATAACTAATCCTCTCAAGTAAAAAGCCATTTCTTTTTCTCCGGATGTCGTATTTCTGGAGAAAATGGAATGGCTGTGCACTCGATAGCAAATAATGCACAATTTTGGATTTGCATACGTATTATATGCAGGTGAAACATGTGGTCGTGTCTGTCATAGAGAACGGTGAGTTAGTTGGCGGAAGTTGCCTTTTATAACATTTGAGTGCAATGCATCTTCCCATATTATAAATTTTTTTTGGGGAGGATGAGGATTCTCGAAAAACGGCATAAATCGAGTGGGGGGAGGAGGAGGACGGAATGCAACGTGACGCCATGTGGCTCTCTTTTAGTTAAATCCTAAAAACCTTCATTTTTTTTATTTTCACCGCTTTCCTCCGCTCCTACTTTCCAACTAGGATCCCACACACATTTGATAAAGTGGAAAAGATATAAATTGCTAGGGAGAAAAGAGAGAAGAGAGAGAGAACAACTTCCTCCAGGTTGTTTCTTATCCGCAAGAAAGTTTCCTTTTTCTCAGAGAAGACTTTTCCACTGTTATCTCTTCTTCCCTTTGTAATCTTTATTTCTTCTTGAGAAGGCATGCATGCGCGTCCTCATTCTTATCCCACTTGAAAAAAAATTTTTTAAAAAAAGAAGCTTTCCCAGCCAACCCTCGTATTTCCAGTATATAGCCGTTCCCTATTATCATCAGCAGGAGTATCATTATGAGAGAACATATTTACTCGTGAAAGTTTAAGCCAGTGTGGAGCCTCCGGAGATAAAGATCATTCGGAGCGATTACGTTTTTTTTCTCTTCTCCTTCTTTTCCTTGGTTTTTAAAAAGATAAAGTGCACAGATTCATTTTCATCGGAGCATGCAAGTAAAAAGAAAAAAAAAGTGTTCTTGGCTACTTCCCTCTGCTCCCTCTCCGCTTTTGCTTTCGTAACTAGCAAGTTAGCTCCAGCTCCAGCTACGCGTGTATTATTGATACTGTTAGTAGATTAATAGGAGCACTATGTGGAAGTAAAAAAGGACTTTTGAGAATAGAGACGATATACTGTTATTGAGTGGAATAGTAGGCGCAAACAAACATTTCCCTGCACTACTTCCCCAGAAAATGTTCCTTTTTAGGAAGTGAAGATGTAACTTTTTTTGTGATGACTATGGCCATAGAGAGAGTACATCTGAAAAGAAAATTTTCCTTTTCATTTAGAGAAAATGTGGAGCTTCCCCTTCTCCCATATATTTTCTGGAGGAAAAAATGGTGATGTAATGAAATGTGAATTTATGACAAATGACCGTCATTTCGATGCACTTTCCTCTTTATTAACAGGAAAGTATGAGTGGGAGATTGCGTTCATTTTCTCGGGAGTATAAAAAATCGTTCCTTTTTTTGTTTATTTTTGCGATAAATAGTCAGAGAGAGAGTAGCACTTTTATTTTCCTGTAGTAATAATGGTATGTAGCAATATGCATTATTTGCTCGAAAATGTTCAATTATCGGAGTAAAAAACAGAAAGTGTTTTCCTCGTTCAATTATCGGAGTAAAAAACAGAAAGTGTTTTCCTCCCATTTTCCCTTCGTAGATTTATTTTCAATTAGGATTTTTTCTCGGTAAAGAATTGAATCAAGTTGGGCAAAAATAGTTTGGGAATGTGCGAGAAACACGAGAATAAATGCTCCATCTCCTCCTTCGTGAATACGATTTTTTCTTCTTGGCCTGTTTCCTCAAACTGGATTTCCTCCGCTCACTCACCCACTATGAGGACCCAATTCATTCACTTTTTTCTTTCTTTCCATGACTTTCCCTATCTGGGATTAGATCACTAGAGACCATTTCTCCAGCAAAAAAATTTGCTATGAAAGCAAAGAAGCAAACACATTTTAAGAAGTAGACATGTTCAACGCTATTTTTATGTCTGGAGATAGTAGTAAAATAGGCAGTTTTATTGTTTTTTATTAGTACAAGGCTCTTGAGCGAGCGTGCTCATTAATGGCTAAAAGGCAGTTTTTAACAGCACCAGTTCATTTGACCCTTTTCCCGAGAAAAAAAACAAATTCACTTGTTATTTTTTTTCTACCACAAACCAGTTCCCTCCGTTTTTCATTATCAAAGCATTTAATCAGAAATTGTAATTTTTTTCCCTTTCTTTCTTTCTCCACTGCGGGAAATGCATCCTTTGCATGCATGAAATGCATTACAAATTACAATTTATCCAGAAATTTTTTTTTTGCTGTATACATAGCTCCAGTTTTTTTATACGTTTGTTTTTGTGGGCTGCGTCTCGTCGTTCGAAAATGGCAAGTGGAAAAGTGGAAAGAGCGTGTGAGTGCAGCACTCCAGTTTTTTTTATACGTTTGTTTTTGTGGGCTGCGTCTCGTCGTTCGAAAATGGCAAGTGGAAAAGTGGAAAGAGCGTGTGAGTGCAGCTGTGTGAGAAGGAGTGAAAAAGGACCATTACGAGAAGTGTTTTCTGTTGTTGTTCCTCCTGTATCATGCATGAAATTCAATTACAACTTTTGTGACAATAAAAACCACAGGAGCACACGAGAGCTGTGGAGAGAGGGAGAAAAGTGAAAGCGCTAACTAGCTATATAGCACGAGTTTTCGTGTGAGAGCAGTTAGCAAGAAAACAGCAAAAGTGCGCGTTCTACAACCTAGCCCTACACACAGGCACCACACGTAGGCACCTTTTTTCTCTCCTTATGTATTCGCCCAATGGGAAAATGTGTATGGCACTTTTTTATTCAAAAAATATATAAGTCTAGTGTCCCAACAGAGAATACTCTTTTTCCCACTTCGCCTCTTTTCCCTCTTTTTTTTTTACATATTCTATTCTATTGATAAAAAAATAGAGGCGAGAGGGAAAGTGTGTAAAATGTGGGAAGGTATTTGCGGCTAAAATTTTTTTTGGGAAGAAAAATACGCAACTTTTTTTTTCTATCCAAGTTTGTTAGCGAAAAAAAAGTGTAAGCATGTTTCCTATGCATGTCCACCGTTTAAAAAGTGAATGAGAACAAGCACATTGAAATGAAGGCTGCTATTTTAGATGTGATAAAAACAACGGCGGGGTGTTCTCTTCTCGTCAATTATTTATGCAATTAAAACTTGGCTCTCTAATGGACCCACAACACGGCACTCTCTATTTTTTCGATCTTTCCACAGTCCACACTCACTCCTATGCCTAGTTACTTTATTTCCCGCTAGTATTTTTTTCCACAGCCTTATATAATACATAATATCTATTTAAGTTTCCTATTTTCCCTTGTAGAGGAGGTGGAGGTGGAGGTGGTGGCGATACATACTTTTTTTCTGCTTTTCTGTGGCGTGACTACCAACAATTTCCCACTTTTTCCCTGACTTTTACCTTCCCTCCTTGTACTTTCTAGCATCAACTCCAACTACAAGTCAACTTTTTTTTTCTCTCGTATGCTTTTTTACGCGTTTTCCTAGCCCATGCTCATGCACCTACTAAAAAAAATTTTTTTGTGGATGGTATGATGGTGGTGGCGGGATATCCTAATTCAGGGAACGCCTAGTTAGTCAGCCTCTTTCGCTCTTTTGCTCTCTGCACTCGCTATTTTTTTGTCTATTCGCGAAAAAAAGAATTAAATTTACTCATTCGCTAGCTAGTAGCTACCCTTATCGCGTTTATTTCTACGCTGAGCTCTAATCGCCACCGGGAAAAGTAATGGAATGGCTGATGACAACACAATATGAGTATATGGCTTGACGTGAAAGTTGCATTCTCTACCGTGCAGTAAAAACTTTTCCGTTTCTGCAAAAAAAAATATATAAGTTCGCAGCACTGCCCTGGCACACTCTCTGTGCCACTCTTGTCAAGGAGAAAGTAATGTGGTGCATGCACATCGCAAAGTAATAGCAGGCTTTGCATCAAAATGCGAGTACGTAATCCTACGCTATTCACATTTCGCCCTCTCTTTCAAGCACATTCTTCATGTAATGAGGTTGATCACTGATCTTTAAAAAAAAGACAAAGAGGGACGGAGCAGACACAGAGGGAGTTACGTTATAATAATGAGTCCATCGGAAGCTTTAGAGATTAGCGGCGGGAACAGAGTGACAATGAAAATCTGCTGCTCTCCACACAAAAAAACGTATATTATGTTCCGGGCGTGGCCACTACTAAAAAAGAATTAGGTCATTCTCATAATAATAATAAAAACAGGAGTACTGGTTAATGGGAGTGGGAACAAAAAAGGAATTTTTTTTTCTGAAAGCTGCTATCACCTCCATTTCACTTTTTTTTTCTTTCTACTGGAGGGCATAGGTATACTCCATTAAAACAATGGGGAAATGTAGGGAGGTTAGCGGTTTATTATTTTTTACTCGGGAAAAATGGAAAATGCCTTTTTCCCTGACTCCGCTGGAATGTCAATATCATTCCACTGTAAAAATAAAGTCCGTATTTAGTTTGATAGTTCTCCCACTTTTTCTCTCTCTTTTTCCCCATCCCCATCTCATTTCAGCATGTACGGGGAATAAAAATTGTTTTGGTTTTTTGTGCGCTGAGCTTTTTTATCAATTGAAAATGGGGGTTTTTAGTAGCCGAGGCTGTTTTCTGGAGCAGAGAGAGGGATATGGGGTTTCCAGTACCCATCTCATTTCAGCATGTACGGGGAATAAAAATTGTTTTGGTTTTTTGTGCGCTGAGCTTTTTTATCAATTGAAAATGGGGGTTTTTAGTAGCCAAGGCTGTTTTCTGGAGCAAGAGAGGGATATGGGGTTTCCAGTTCCAGCGGCAAAAAAAATCCTTTTGTGAGCAGCGAACATAACATAGCTTGGTGTGTACAAGTCGGTTTGCAGCTATTGACAAACAGTGATTTATTGGAAATCCAATAGTTAACTATCTTCCAGTGCACAGATCCCTTTTTCCACTCTGTTCAGTAGTGGAAGAGGGAAAATAGCTGGGAAAAGGTACAAGATAGATAATAAAATGGCATTGTATTTATTTATTTTTGTTTTTTTATTTCGCTCTCCTTCTTCTTCTTCGCTCCCATCCTCGGTTCCATTTATTTTTACGGGCAAAATTTATTTTTATTTGATTGCTCTTCCCGTCTTTCCTCACAACTTTTAGAAGTTACAGAAACTGAAGAAACATCCCTTCAAAATGGATCGTTTTTCCCCTGCTCATGAAGCGCAGTAGTAGTGGCAGTAGCATTGGCAGCATAATATCTGTTAAAGTAAAAGGGAAAAGATAAGCTTCAGTTTTTCTCCTTCTTTAAACAAACTGCACACGCTGGCAAGTTCAAGAACGTTTTTCTTTTTCACTCTCCCTTTTTACTTCTTACTGGAAATGTTTATGGAGAGGTTGAAAGGGATCTAAGAAGAATAACAGACTGGCTTTTGTCTGGATAAACAGGGAAGCAAAAAAAGGGATTGCACTGCATTACGCATTACACCACACCGCCAACAACCTACTCACCTCACTCTCCCATTTTACTCTAACTTTTATGCATATCACACAATTTTTTATCTTTTATTTACATAGAAAGCCTGCGTTTTCTCAAAAAAATCTTGGTTATTCCTTATTCCCCTTCCTGAACTGTCTTTTGGAAGAGGAAACCAGTATTTTTTAGCCTCAACTCTGGAAATATTTGTACTCTGGCAAGTGTAGCGAGGAAAACACATCAAAAAACGAGTAGCAGCATTTTACTTTATTGATGTGGCTGCTACGGACATGCTGCTGCTGAGATGCAGTTTTCTCAGTACATTTTTTTGTTATTACGATCAATTTTCTCTCAAGATGGATACGACGTGCTACGATTTTAATGCAAGCACACACAAACACTCAACTATACTAATGCACTTTGTGTTTTCCCATCTGTAACATTATTTATGCATCGGAGCAGCCTTGAAAGCGCCTAGAATGGGCTATGAGTTCGGGGCCCGAATTCGTTCAAGGGCTTGGGCAAGATAGTGGATGTGGACGGAGAGCACTGGGGAGCCGGGGAGAGATGCTTCCTCATATAAATTCATAAACAGTGAACAGAGGGAAAGGGTGAAAAAAAAGATAGCTTATTCTTGTCTCTCTCCCTGGCACGGCATATTTTCTACCCGTTCTTACTGTCAAATGAATTTCATTTACAGTTATCGGCCCTGCCAATGCCATTAGCACTCTGTTTTCCTGCCACTGTTATTGTTTCGCCACCCACGCAGCTCATCATGTGAAGTGATATAGCTTTACATAACCAAAAATAGAGTTTGTGTAGGTCCAAGTCAAAATTCTCATAATTACTAAGGACGAGGACAATCTCTTATTTCCATTTTGAGGGATGCATTAGCAGTAGCAGTAGAGTGACAACTGTTCACATTCACAATGGATAATAATAAAAATGGGAAAATTGTAAACAAATGGAAGACAGAGTAGAAAGGGGGAGGCGTGGGTGGACTGTGAGATTACCCATCTGTGGCTTTGTATTTTGGCGTCTTCAGGCGGAATCTATTATTTGTATTGTCCAATTATTAATGAATATGTTGTTGGTGGAGAAGGAAAAAAGGGAAAAATACTTAACCTAGCCCAATACAAAAAAATGTGAGGGCATAAATATTTTTTTCGGGACATGAGTCCATTTTCCATTGAATTTGGAGTGCACTTGTTTATCAAAATTGTTCATGAATCATAAAATTGACTCCATTTCGGGAAAGGAAAAGTTTCGGGTTAGTGCAGTACGAGAGTGTAGTACTGGGGCAAAGTCAGAATGATTATTTCGGTAGAATAGCGAAAACACGTTAAGAAGGGCTTTTTCCGTAATGAAAAATTGTAATGGGTAGCGAGTGGACATTGTTGCGGTGTAAAGCACGTCCTTAAAGAGTTGACTGCTTATTGTCACGTCCATCATCAGGCATACACCACCACCACCACCACCTTCCGTTTTTACGGCCAATATAATCTTCACCGCATTAACAGCTCTTCACACGCTATGTGGCATGGAACAGAACAAGAGTAGGACCAAGAGCAGCGCGGAAAAGCAAAGGCATTTCACTTGGCTTGTATAAAGAGAGCCGTAATATTTGTTGATTTAGCGAGTAAACTTGTTTATGTTGCAATACAATGGCTGAAAAAGAGCGGAAAGATTTTTATAAGGAAGGTGGCAGTTTTACGATGTCGTAAAATGATAGAAAAAAAGTGGTGTAATGAGTGCTGCCGCTTTTTTTTACAGTCACAACAAGGCTCACAAAAACAGCAGCGCTCACACATAGCTAAATAGTCTCTAAATACTGCTAACTTTTATTATTGTTTTTATCTGACAAAGGAATGTTTACAATCACATAAACGGTGTTATTGCACAGGGAAGCTATCTCTTTAATCAAAAACGCACCCTCTCCAACCACCACGTCCAAAAAGCTCCCGCCAACCCGAGTTCATCATAATCAAATACGGAAGCTTAAAAACTGCAAGTTTTTTTTATAGGACTTGACTGGAAAATTCCAGCCTGTAAACTTATATTTTTTACTGTTTGTATTGTCCCTTTTTCCCCAGTTTATTTTTTTTTCACTCCCTGAACAAAACAGTTTATTTACCAAAAAATGTCAAAGACAGCCGTCCATTCACCTCCAAATTAATCAAATCCCCTGTAATTGGCAAGTGGACTGGTGTGTTTGCTCCCGTTGTTTCTCCCCATGTACTTTACAATTGGAAGCGGAAGTCTTCAGTCAAACACCAATTATACCTTCTCACTCTGCTAATATAACGCCGCCACCACACTCTCCTATTATGCGCCCGTCCTTCTTCGAAAAAACAAACTTTTTTTTATCCTGACGGAGACCGATAGTATAAAAAAATATTGTTTATCATTACAAAGTGTTCCTGCTCAAGTTGACACAAGAAGGGAGTGGATGGATAATAATGATGAGTCATACTGCAACTGCAGTTGGAGTAGATCAACTAGATTTCCAGGCATAAGTACGCCTGACGTCTGTAAGGCTTTTAAAATGGGAGGTCTGGATTTAACAAATAATCCCTGCCTTATGGCAAACACACGATTTCCTCCTTTTTCTCTCTGGCAATCGCAACGTAAAAACAGTCCCATTTTTTACTCGAGTGCGAGAGCGAGTGCATTTTCTACATGTGCTGGGGAGTCAAGTCAAGTATTAATGCTATGCGCCTTGCTCCATATCACATTCACATATCGACCTTTTATTTTATTAGGAAAATGCACACGCGACACGATACGACACTTACGTATTTACAGTATATTTATGGCATGTTCCGTCTGCACTCCTGCACTTAAATTGAATGATACACTTTTTTTTACTTTTGAATGACTGAATGGGAACGAGCGGATCAAGGGAAAATGGGGAAAAAGGAGCTTAGCGCTCCTCTCCTGTTGTTAATGCAGGAAAGTCATAAAAAATAATTACCTTTTTTAGCAGAAGGAAATATGCGTTATTCCCCCTTAAAAAAGAGGCTCTCATTCAGAAGGCATAAAAAATATAGAGCCTCACACCACGAACCGGCCATTTCACTTCCCCCGCTCGATGTGATCCACCACGATCACCACTAACACCACCATATCATCGTGCACTACAACCTTTTTACAAAATGTTTTGCATATAATTGTAGTTATTTCAAAGTGCATTGCACACACACATGTAATCTCCGTATCCTTCCTAGTGTGTGGCTTTTCGTTCAACTTTTTTTCCTGGACATTTTCCATTTTTTTCCAGAGTCCTTTTGCACGATACTGCTTTTGCTCTCCCTGGACTTTGGCGTTAGTTTTTTTTCTTTTTCTCATTTTTCAATTGTTTTTCCGGATTACACAACCGTCGAGGAAATGAAGGTTAGAAAGAAAATCGCATTTTGTTGTGCAATGCACTGGAACATGTAGTAGGAAGCAGGCCTGCCAGGAGAAAATTATTTTCAGCTCCAGCCAAACCCCCTCAAATCCATCAAATCAAATGTAAATACTTGTTATTTGGTAGGAAGTTTGACTGGATGACTGGATTTATCCATCTGAAATGGAATGTGAGAGGGTATACAGCGCACGGTCTGGATTCTTGGTAAAAATGTTTATGGGAAAAAATAGTAGCCGAGGCGCTCGCTCGCTCTCCTCTCAAACATTATTATACAGGAACCATGCTGAACTCATATAATTATCAGCAGAAAGAGAAAAATCGGTTGGCTTCGTTTTAAATATAAAAAAGAACGGTGATGTGATGAGGGAACGGGAACGGGGAATGCAAATAGGTTTTTTTTTTTGTAATATTACCCAAACCAGTGATGAATTGCTTTGGTTTAATGGGTAGTTAAGCTAGCAGGAGAGCATGTAATAAAAAAATTACTAAAAAACAGTGACGCTCTTCTCCCAATCCTCACTGTCGATATAAATAACTGGCGATTACGGGAACGACTAGAGACTATTCAAAGTGCATAATAAAGAGTAGAAGCTTATCCCTCGCAATATTTATTTTCGGAGTGAGCACTATTTTTTTGAGCTGCGTGTAAAAGTCAAGCACGACAGGGATCTGTTTATATAAAGTGGTCTTGAAAAATACAAAAAAATATGCTGCTATGAACGTTACCGATAAATATGCCCAGCTCCAGCCATTTCGACTGCATCCCTCTCCCCGGCAAAAAAAAAATAAAGCTTGAACCGTGTTTATTGACGTTGTACGTGTCTCTCGCACTGTTTCAATTGATTCATTCGTTTAAAGCGGAATGCCGAAAATTTGAATGTTATTTTTTTTCTTGGTCGGTTGATTGAAATGGAAATGTTGTGAAGATGGAATGAAAAGACGGAAAGAGAGAAAGGAAACATCATGATGATCCAGTTTTTAAACGAGGGAAAACGGTTCACTTCATATGTATGGATGGGCTTGTTTATTTCCCTTAGTCAATTTTATTTTTTTCCTTTTTTCAAGTATGGATTTCTACGTAGAAAAAAGTTATATCATATTCCATGCAAGACTACCACCGCCACTACTACTGCCGACCGACTAGCGAGTCTCCTTTTTCTTCTCCAGCGTTTGTCGAAAATGTCAAGATAAGAGGCGTCCAATTCAATTCTCTGGATAAGTACTGAGAAAAAGGAGAAAAAAATATCATATGGAAATTGAAAGTGAGTAGTTCACTTCTCCATTTGCTGTATTGGGATATTGGGAAGAAGCGGCGGGAGCATAATAGAAGTGCATATAGAAAACTGACGAGTACGTTTTTTTACTGTTACTGCTTCTCGTACGAGTGTGCCACTGCTTCTGGAAGAAATTCACTTCATACTTCATTATTCTGCCTTTTCTATGCCGTTTCCCATTTTTATTTACTTTTATTCCTGTCCTCCACTCAAACGACTTCTGAAACCGAAAGAGAGAGAGAGAGAAAGAAATCGAATAAGGAAAGGAGAAATGATGGTGACATGTTTTCAGTCGGATTGGATATAGTCCCGCCCGACTCTCACACACGCACTTTGCTCCTACTCTCCTGTCCCGATTTTTTTTCCAGGAATATTGTATATGAAAAAAAACGTGATAGTAAGTGAAGTCTCTACGAGCCACTCTTCTTCCTCGGCGGCGTCTCCCTTTTCCCTTCATTTTTTATCCATACGACTTCTTTTATTACTTGTCAATTCCTATTTTTCCCCTTCAAAATGAATCCAACACAAGTGAAAGTTTAAAAAGGGCCAAAGACAAGCGAATAGGGAGAAGAGAAAGGAGACTAGGAGCCCAACGAAAAATATAAATAACGTGCACATGTCACACTGATTGCAAAAAAGGAGATGCAGAGAGAAGAAAAATAATATACTAGATTTTTTTCGCGAAATATCCAACGTCAGATTCAGCGCCGACCATATACAATAAAGCAACGTGGCTATTGCAGTGTAAATGGAATGGGAGAAAAAGACGAAAAGAAGAAAAAAAAAGTTGTCTCCAATTCAGATTTTTCTTCGTTGCTGCTCACATTTATATATATATATTTTTGTATTTTCTATGCAAACTGCATACCCAAAAAAGGAAGCCTATATTTCCAGTGAAATGGAGTAGCAAAGGGAAAAAGATTCTTTTCTTGTGGGATGCTATCCAGCATAAAGCCAACATCAGCATCAGCATGCGAATGGAAAAAAAGCTGATGTGAACATGTCTCTTGTTCCTTCATTCTTGCGAATCCAGTAGAGTGAGATCCCCCAAGAGATTCCCTCCTTTTTTCGTGTATGTGAAAAATAAGGGCAGTCGCTGGAATACTGGAGAGTCCAGCCCGCGCTCACACTACATCCATACACCGGAACGTATAAACTATTTATAATTTCAAAGGAGACAGAGAAAAGACGGGGTCCCTTGAAAAATAAGGCTGACTAGTTATGACTTGCTTCTGTTTTTTGTTGTTGTTTCCATTTAAAAGGATTGATAAATGATGTGAGGCGGACGGGAGGACGTGTGTATGCTTTGCTTCTTCTTCTTCAAGTCGTGTCGTGTCCTGTTTTCTCTGAAGGGAACGAGAAAAAGGAAGTTGCTGTGTTTGATAAGGAAACGGAAATTGTATCTAATTTAATCGTATTCTTGCTCTGTTATTTCTTTCCCTACAGTTCGGGCAGAAGAAGAGGAGGAGATTGCAGAAGTGCCCAAGTTTATCTCGAGAGGTCAAAAGTTCCGGGTTGTCATCGGGGACACAGTTCGACTTCCCTGTCAAGTCGACAATTTGGGTAAGTAACAGTTACAAATTTGTTCAGATAAGGGAAAAAAATAATATTGTTAAAAAATGGTTGATGGTACTTTTTTTTGCGCGGCATCTTTCTCTACTCGCATTTTTCTCAGTGTCTACTTTTAATGCGCAATTGCACATAAATAATGCAAGACGTGTCTGCGTCTGATGTAATCGCGCAGTTTAAGTTCAATATTTCACAGATACTAATGAATTGGCTGCATTTTCATGACTTCCCTTCCACTCCTCTCAAGGATGTAGCCCATCATGTGCGGTTTTCTTGCAGTATTTTTCCTCTCCAAGTTGGCTTTGCTTGCTGCTGCGGCTCGGCTGCATCTTGAGAGATGCATCCACATCCCTCCTTAAATTCGCTCTCCTTTCTTTTGGCTTCACTCTCCCAAAGTCATTTATCATTTTTCCTTGTCTAGTCCCAAAAAAGTGAAATACTTTGAGCCTTTGGAGAGAGTCAGAAAGTGGGAGCGGAGGAAGATCATATGCACACAGAGAAAAGCGCACAGAAATATAAAAAAAAAGTGTGCAGAGCTTAGCCTCTTTCGCATCGGTCGCTGTGCCGCTGCCAAAAAAAGAAAGAAAAAAGGACTCGGAAAAAAGTCTGTGCGTGAAAGAAGAATTGTGGAAAAGGGAGAGCCGACCAAGAAATGCTTATTTTTAGATGATACTTTTGTCAACAATAATTTTCCTTTTTTCTTTCTCAGTAATGCTCTTATAAAAATCCAGTCTGAGTAAAAATCGCCGAGCTTTCACTGCCCGACGAGGATATAATACCAAAAACTGACTCCGCTTGCTCCTTTCAAAAAAGACTTTTTCTCCCACTTTCACCACTTCCGAGAATACGCAGTTTGTTTGCATATAAAGTGTAGAATGGGAGCACGCACTTGGACAGGATTTAAGTCCACTCACTGTCCAAATAAGAAAATATTGTCTTAAATTATTTTTTTGTTATAGCCCATTTCCCTCTTTTCCAAACTGGTGTGCTTAGCATGAAGGTGGATTATTTGGAGTATCAAAGCGAAAGCCTTTTTTTTTCTTTATAGTCCAGGTCAGGAAAGGAGCACCTAACTATAAGTAGACAGTTTTCATGGCATTTCCTTCGTCAGCATTTTATTTTATTTCATTTTTATGATGGAAGAGAAAAGAAAAGAACGCCACGTTACTTTTATAAGCCATGATCTCCGTTTTTTTGCAAAAGTAGACGAAGATGACAACGATAATCGTAAAAATGACCAAGACAGCGGGAACTTCCCTGTCCCTTTTCGTTTCACCATCATAGTGACAATAGCAAAATTGATATGAATATTGGTGATAAATGTGGCCACCTCTGGGCAGGTAGCAACCGAGCCATTTCTATACCGAAAAAAGCTCACAGGAAGAAAAAATAAGTTTTTTACCGAGAAAAAAAGTTTTCTTTTTTTGGCGGCCCGAGGACGAAAAATGGTATACGGAGCAGGATTCCTACACAGCTCCAGTTTCTTACTATCGATATACGGAGAGAAACCGACATTGATGAAAGTTTATGATGGAAGCGGATGATTAAAAAGGAAGAGCATCTTCGAGCGGGCACTATATAGGCTGGTGATTGTGATGTGAAGCAAAACGCGGAGGAGGAAGATGGCTATCCTCTCCTCCCACTGTCTAACAAGGTGTACGCGGACTTCTTCTTCACAATTTCAACTTTTTTTTTGCTCGAATTGTATCAAAATTGAAGAAGGAAATACAAGATGAAGATGATAATGACGGTGTGTGTAGCGAACTTATAGGAAGCGAGAGCTTTTTATAAGATGCACACGCCACGGGAAGAAAAAAAAAGTCCAGATGAAGTGGTAAATTGAAGATGGTATCCAAAAAACCCTGATACTTTTTTTTATTTTGCCGGGCGCTTTCCCAATTCTGCCAGAAGAGGAGAAAGGAACGTGCTCTAATTTCTTAAGTTCCTTCGTCCTCTCATTCAAACCACTTATGAAGGGGGAAATGGTAGGTGCTGCAAGTGACTTCCTTTCTTCTTCTGATGTTAATCAGTAAGAAGTGAATGCCTACAAGCACACATGCTCGATTTTCTCTCCTGACGAAACTTGTTGTTCATTTTCCAAAAAAAAAAATGGTAGGTGCTGCAAGTGACTTCCTTTCTTCTTCTGATGTTAATCAGTAAGAAGTGAATGCCTACAAGCACACATGCTCGATTTTCTCTCCTGACGAAACTTGTTGTTCATTTTCGAAAAAAATACTACAGTTCAGTTCCCCTATTTAAAGGCTGTCCATCCCATTTTCCCTTTGGAAGAAAGATATTGTATAGGATTTTCGGGGAGAGAGAGAGCGTCAGCCTCACTGGAGAAAATAAACTACAGAAATATTGCTTATGGCAATACTCGAAGAGGGAGAAAAAAATTTTCTTCTCGGTTTCTTCTTTTTTTCCCAGCCACTTTCAACAAACTGGTTTCGGAAGAAAATGACCATTCCTGAACTTTTTTTTCTGTGCTTGGCTCTCATCTGCTATTTTGAAAAATATCTAGATTTTTTTTTCTTCTCTCTTCCCTGTGCCGCTCTCATTCTTTCGAAGAGGAGAAAAAAAAGAATAAGTAAATGGAAACTTTTCCCGTTTTTTTCTGTGTGTCTCGTTCTCGTGTGCGGTATACTTTACTTACCTCACGTAGACTCTCCTTCCATTTTTACGATATCGTTTAACATAGTGATGATCGTCGTCGTTGATGAGGTTTATCTGTGAGTTTCCTCCTAGTCGGGTTGTAATATTTCCCTCGGAATGACTTTTGAGCTTGGTTGAGTAGGCAAGCCCTATTTTTCCGATTGCCTGTAAACAATTTAACTTTTTTTTCTCTTGATGTTTGCACTGAGGACGGTATTGGATGGAGATGGAGAAAGAAAAAAATGTATATAATACATAGGGCTACGTCTTCATAGCTCGAGGAGAAAAACTCATTTGATAAGTGTTTGCTTTGCGCACAGAGTGGAATGGACTACGCTTTTTTGGATGTAATGTATAGGTAATGGAATGATGTCCGGGGAATGGAATCATCAAGAAATTTTTGATGATCATCATTGATATAGTTATCGGACCATGAATGAGAGGAAAAAATGGTCACAGCCTTTTGGCTATATCTTTTTTTTGCCTTCTTCCATCTTTTCGCTCCCTTTGACGCTCCCTTGATTCTTCGCGGACTGGACTGCTGAACAACAAAAAAGCGCGAGGCTGAGACTCGCTACGCCAGAAGTGAAGAAGAAAATGGGAAGACGAAACCTGATTTGGGCTGTGCGATAATAGCAGACGATAAGGAAATGAGAGAAGTGTGCAGAGTTGCATGTAAGAAAAAGATCGGAAGGAAGAAAAAAGCTAACCAACAGGAAATGTTCATCAGGAGGAACGGAAACGAGAAATATCCTGTCTTGTCCAGACATTCTCTTAAGCTAAACTGCACACAAAAGCAATCATAATCATCGTCGCCGTTAAAAGCCGTTATGTCTCGTCGTCCCTTTTTACAGTTTTTATCTTTACGTATGACTCACTTTTATTGTGTGCTTTAGCCCAAAATCTACACACATGTCAGGAGTCTCTACCTACATATAGCTTTTTTTACCTGTACATCTGTATACCTTTTATTTTTCCATTTCTCCTTGAGTCGGCTCACAGAAAACGGATAAAAATCTAATCCATTTCTGTAGCCGCAAGAAGATTTCTTCTTCTCTGAGAAAATTTTTATTTTTCATTAGTAAACCAAAAAAAAGGACTGAAAAGAGGATATATATGTGCACAGTCTCTCTTTCCTTCACGGTTGAGGTGGCGCATCTCTATATCGATAAAAGAAAAAATGGAAAGGATTCTCTTTCTGAAAATTGAATAATAATAATATTGAATATAAAGAGAGAAATGGGATTTTCATCCCTGCAAGCCAGCCAAGCACAGCACCACCACCACCACCACCACCCACATTTAAACTGTGCCAGCACACACAATCTCTTTCGAGAAGTACGTACTCGGCGTGCATACATCATAGCGTATGTATGCTGAGCAGGCCCTTCTTAAAACTGCTTAAAATGTACGCTGATGTGTCTAAAACAGGAAAAAAAGCGGGGAAATGCTGCCTAATGAATGTACATCCCGTTTTTTCCAGAGAAAAATCATTTTCTTTTTTTTTGCTGGGGAAAGTGCAAGAAGTGAAATGAAACAGGCTCCTGTTGCCTTCTCTTTATTTTCCCTCATATTGAAAATGAAAAGGAAAAAAAGGAAGATGAGCAGTTTTTTTTTTCAGAGATCTTCTCTTCGCAGAATGTTTAGTATGCAAATTGACTTTTTTCTTGGGAGTTGAAAGGAGGTAAAAAGAAAAAGAAAAAAAGAAGAAGAAATGTAGAAAAAAAAAGTTTTTTTATGGAAAATCCTCGCTTTGGCATACGCAAACGTAACCATAAGCTTAGTAGAGCCATTTTCCCCTCAGTCATTCTTTTTTCCGTGGGTTTAACCTTAATTCAGGTGGAAAGATTTGATGAATGAATGAATAAAAAATTACTTTATGTGCCTTTAAACATCGCTGCAAGCTTTTGTCTCGGCACCGCTCTGGATGCGCGTGAATATTACCTAATATATTATAACAGCATTTTTATTCCAAAATAGGAAAGGAAGAGAGAAAAATGATTATCTGCCCACTTCAAAGTTACAAAAAAAGCTTTAGTAATGATATGTAATAATTGGGGATTTGAATATGGATGTATATGTAAAGGGAAAAAAACTAAATGTAAAAATTTTTCTCTCGTAATATCTACAGGTCCGTACGTTCTTCTGTGGAAGAGAGGTCCATCTGTGCTCTCAGCTGGAGATATGAAGATCACCATAGACAAACGGATTGACCTAGTCAACGGGTTTGACCTAGAAATCAAAAAGGTCAGACCGCAAGATGGGGGAGATTACGTGTGCCAACTCAGCACCTACAACCCGGCAGAGCAGGTCCACACGCTGGAGATTTTGGGTGAGTTCCACGTCCTTAAATTTTTATCAGAATTTTAACATACACTATGAATCTTACAGATGGATAATTTTTGCCTGTACCAACCTGTAAAAATTGGAATGAGAAAAGCAAAAAGCTGGTAAAATTGATGTAAAAGGCACATTGCCAATTTACCAATAATCCAGGATAATTTATATGGGAAAAAATATAACACTGGGGCTACCTAATATTTAAACAATTTTCTCTGATCAGTTCGCTCAACCTTCCCATTTAGAAGTGCAACTGTTTGCGAATTGGCCCATTTTGAGAGAGAAAGACTGAGTTTTTCGTGTTCTTGAGTCCACTGTTGTTTGCGAAATGACTCTGCACGTAAATGAGGAAATGGACGGAGCTCAGGCCATTCTCCTTTTTAAGTGATGAGGATTAAGGAGCATAAAAAAGTTTTCATAAAGGCGCTCTCTCCTTCCCTCTTTCCCCATTTTCCTTGTTATTTCAACTTTTCTCAAGAAAGAAGGTAATAAAATAATTTTAAAAAAGAGAGAAAAGGGAAGAGTCGTTATTAATATGAAAAGAGGATGTGTACGCACGTCATAATGGTCCATTTTACATGGAAGAAAAAGTAATTTTATTGGAGATTGGAAGTTGAAGTGGTATGGCGCATAGAAGGGAAAGTAGCAGTAATTTAACCAAGATGGCACACATCGGACACTCTTTCAAAATAAATGTGCAAACTTTCATTCCTCATCTCCTTTTTCTTTCTCCCCATATTCCCCTTATATGAGCCATATCAGAACTAGCAATAGAAAAAAAACTAAAGGCTTAAGTGCACTCACCCCCCAGTCCCTACGAGAATCCACCGCCGCCGCCACTACCGCCACAAAAAAACTTTTTTTCCTCGAAAAAGTAGCAGCAATGTCCAGTTCTCCAACTTGTTGGAAAAAGAAGATAATAACGTTCTTTATGTCTACTTTTCGACCTTTTCTCTTCCTCCTGAAAAAAGCTGAGCTTCTACTCGTCCTTACAAAAGTTTGTATTTTATGTACCGAAAAAACTCGGGATTTCCTATCAAGAGGGGAAACTGGAAGAAGAGAAA